>JAGDQO010001187.1:0-169784 GCA_018342035.1 Solanum appendiculatum
GTACCAGCTAAGGTTGGGATTGTATTCCCTGAAATTATTTGGAACATATAAAAATGTGAATATGGGCCCGTTCACCTGCCATGTGGACCGTTTACTATTATGATTTAATAGATGCATCTATGGTCACATGTGCGTTTGTTATCAACTTGCAATTTGATTTTTGTAAAGTTATTTGCTAGAATTGTTAAATTATGAGCATAGTTTCAAATTATAAATTTATGTTGATAATGCTGATTGATTTAGCAGAAATTGTATGCCTCAAATTATAGCTAAATCAATAGTTACGAGAACAAATCTCCCGAAAGAAATTTTGGTATGAGATGAATTTATTTAACATGTAACAACACTTGAACACATCAAGCCAACAAAGGTCCCCTATCAAAATTGGTTCAAGGTCAAGAACCAAATAATTTTCATCTAAAATGTTGAATGTGCGGTTATGATTTAATTGGTCCACCACGCACAAAGATGAATTTACAAATGATGTTGGGATGAAGTTATATTTTCTAACATTAGGGGGAGAGATGATTGATAGCTGAAAATTATATGTGATGTGGATTGATAGCTGAAAATTATATGTGAGGTGGATTATGAATTATCTAGATCCTCGTTAAAAAAATGTGAACTTGAAGTTTGCATAATGTTGCAAATCTATTGCCAGATGAATTTACTGACCCTGTGTTATAATTCAGTTGCAAATGCTCCAATGAGAAGTCCTTGAAGGACAGAGTCTATGATACGCCTGAAAGGTGGTAGAACAATTGATTCCAAATCTAAAATTTCTTGAGGAAGGAGAGGAGCAAATGATCAAAATGGTCATGATAATGAGGCAAATGCTTTAAAGTAGCACGACGACATAACACTTCATAAAATCTTGACAAAGGTTCAGGTACCTGAAATGATGAAAAATGAAGAGATATTGATAAGTTATGTCATATTGGAATCGATATTAAATAACCGTCAACGATATCTTTGATATGAAGTAGCGCTCAATGATATAAATGGTGACGAGGATCGTAAATTCAAATCTGTCATATAGTGTGGACAGATAAATGATTGGCCAAATAAAATGCATAGTTCAAGTATATTTTGTTTCACTTAGAAAAGTGACGTTTTGGACTGATTGTCCATAAATCAAGGTATAATGTCAGTGGGGTACAAATAAATTATTATGCGATAGTATAACCGTAAATATCAAGTACGGCTTGCCTTGTGGCATAAATATTTTTCGCAAAAGTCCTGACATTATTGGAGATGTTTTCTTTTATGGTGGATGCAATGAGATTTGTTTTGATCTGGCAATATATGAAAACTTGAATACATATAATGAATAATTGTCATGTCTAGCTAGACAATGAAGGTTATATGAAAATCCTTGAAGCAATCAAGGTTCCTGAAACATATAAAAGTTTGAAAAAAAAATTTCAATAAAGCTTTAAGTATCCTCATATGGATTGAGATAATCAAAGAAGAAAGGGTACAAAAAATGACCCTATTTTGTCCTTGTATTTTTATAAAAAAAGGTCAGGATCTAAATTTGTTATAATAGTTGTGTATGTTAATGACTTGAACATTAGCACTCTTAAAGAGCTTTCAAAAGTTGTTGAGTGTTTGAAAAGGAAATCTAAGATGAAAAGATCCTGGTAAGACAAAACTTTGTCTTGATTGAGAATTTCACAAATGAAATATTTGTCCATCAATCAACATACACAAAAAAGTTTTGATGCGATTTTATAATATGGATAAATCACATTCATTGAGTACCCCAATGATTATGAGATTGCTTGACATAAATAAAGATCCATTTCGATCTCAAAAGAAGGATGAAGAGCTTCTTAATGATGAAACTCCATATATCAGTCAATTGGGACAGTAATGGACCTTGCTATATATGATCAAATATTTTACAGTGAGTTTATTGACAAGATTCTGCTCCTCCCCAACGAGAAGATGTTGAAATGACATCAAGGACATATATGAAGTTATCCTACAAGACAATCAATTGCAAATGAAAGTGTCCACAAGATGATTGTTGCTATGAACAAGTTGAATGAGCAATTTACTTACAATAATAAGGTCATGATAGAGTGATTTTCAAGAATGTATTCGACTAAGCTCAAAGCCTAATCATATGCATGAAACCAGAAAATGATATATCAAGATGAGTTCAACGATGCAACATCTTCGTGAATGTGATTTGATTACAAAGACACTGTCAATATTTGAAAAGTTGGTATATATGACTCGATGACATCATCACAAGAAATTAAGTGATGTTTTAATCAGGGGGAGTATAATACGCGTTGCACTCTTTTTCCTTGACCGAGGTTTTGTCCTACTGGGTTTTCCTGGCAAGGTTTTTAACGAGGCAACAAATAATGCATATTAAAAGATAAGTGTACTCTTTTTCCTTCGCTAGGATTTTTTCCCACAGGGTTTTTTCCAATAAGGTTTTAACAAGGCACATTATCTATGGACATCCAAGGGGTAGTGTTATAAATCCATTGAATAGTGGATTGTCCATTTGGTTTATTCATGAACTACCTAGTTCATGTATGTATATTTCCAAGGTGATATGAACCTTTTTGGATAATGATGTATTTATTAATTTGGCATTCATCATGATGGCCTTTGGAGTTATTTCTCTACCTATAAATAGATATATCACTCTCCAATATAAGACATACTTGAATACATCAACTCTATGTCACTCAAATGTGCAATTCAGCTCGAAATTCAAGATATCATTGATAGCCATGGCCGAACCATGACCCTATCCGATTTAGTGAATGCTCTCCCTATCAACAAATCGAAAGGCCACGATTGTATTTATCGTCTCATGCGTATTCTAACTCATGATGGCTTCTTTATTCAGAGAGAAGAAGGTTATTTACTTACTCCAACTTCACGTCTCCTTCTTAAAAATGACCCATTGAGTCTAGCCCTGTTTGTCCAAGCGGAATTGGATCCAATTTTAATGGATCCGTGGCACTCACTCGGTGAATGGTTCGCAAATGAGGACTCTACCCGTTTGCGACTGCTCATGGGAAACCGCTGTTTGAATATGCAGGGGATGACCCAAGGCTTAACCGTTTATTTAACAAAGCCATGGGTGGTGATGCCCGATTGATCATTAGCGTGTTGATAAAAATGGTAAGGGAGTTTTTGAAGGATTGAAATCGTTGGTGGATGTTGGAGGCGGCATTGGAATTGTGGCTAAAGCCATTTCTAATGCATTTCCAGAGTTGAAATGCTCTGTTTTTTATCTTCCCCATGTGATTGAAGGCTTGGAAGGGGGCAACAACTTGAGCTATATTGATGGAGATATGTTTAAGTATGTTCCATCTGCTGATGCGATTTTCCTAAAGGTATAAATCGGAACTAATGTACTTGTCCATCATTTAATTCGTTCATAATTTGCTTGCGTCAAAATGAATTGGTTCAAAAGTAATCAAATGACGGATCATGATAATAGTTTGATTTTCTATGTTTGGGTCCTTCAAGTCTTCCTCGATCAGGTCATCTTCTGAAATAAAGTTCATCAGAAAACGCCATTGACAAGGCATGTCCCTTCTCCAGCTTCTTCTGGTCTTTCTCAGCCTTACCTTATGCTGGTTACTTCACTATCAGACTAACATTCTGTTTCTTCTGTGCTTATTTTCAATTCTATTACCTTCTTCCTCAGCATCCTCCTTTTCTGAATTGCAATTTCAGCCATTATTACCCTATAATTTGATGACTCATTTTAAATTCAATTTGTTATGTCAAGTTAATAAATGGATCATGACTCAACTTGTTTAGAATGAGACGGATTGAATGGGCTAGTAAAAGTTATGTTGATTTTACTATCTTTTATTCGATTTTATGTTTTTGATGACAAGCAGTGGATTTTACATGATTGGAGCAACGAAGACTGTGTTAAAATATTGAAGAAATGTAAAGAAGCAATTCCGAGTAAGGAGAATGGAGGAAAGGTGATTGTGATTGACATGGTGATTGATAACCAGAAAAGAGATAACAAATCATTTGAAACTCAATTGTTTTCAGATGTACTTATGATGGTTCATGTTTCTGGAAAAGAAAGAAATGAACAAGAATGGGCAAAACTCTTTTCTGATGCTGGATTTAGTGACTACAAGATTAGTCCTATCTTGGGATTAAGGTCTGTTATTGAGTTTTACCCTTAATATAATCTTGTACTATTTAACAAGTCCAAATAAAAATTGAATGGTAGCTGAGTGAAGCATGCATTTTTAATTTTTAGAATAAGGTAATATTAGAAAGCAAAGAAATACCATATGAACATTGTTCTTTTTTATATGGTAAAAATGAAGGAGCCTTTTATGACTTATGATTGCAACTTTTATAGAAAATGGAGTTTGAAATTTTATAGAAATCTTTTGTGGTTTTCACTTTTTGGGATAGCTATTTGGTGAATGAACCTCTTTTTATTTTTCTTGTAGTTTATGATTTTTTATATTATGGTCTAAAGATTCCTTTTGAAAAAATTGAAAATCTTATTAAAGCAATACTAGATAACGGTCTAAAATTAGTCTAATTTTTTTATCCATATGATTGAGCAATATATGAATAGACATTAGACCGGCCTAATATTGTCTACAAAAAATAATGTTTTAAAGGTTATTTGACAACCTTTTAAAATAGAACCAAAATCTAAATGATGACCTATAGAAAGAGGAAGTTTGTATAAAGGGGAAATTAGGCAAATGCCCATAAATATAAATTAATTACAAATATATACCCACCTTACATTGACGTCCCCCTAAATAATTACAATAGATGCCCAAGTGATAATTTCATTTAACTGATACTAAATCAGTATATGATATTGTATTGGTATCATTAAGGCTTATAATTTCGCTTAACTGATACTAAATCAGTACATATATACTGTATTGATATCATTAAGGTTTCTTGTTCAGAAATTACACATTAGTCAATGATACTATAAGAGTATGTATGTATGTGTATGTGTGTATATATGTATATATATATATATATATATTTGTGGTATCATTAAGGTTTCTTGTTCAAAAATTACTCATTAGTCAATGATACTATAAGAGTATGTGTGTGTGTGTGTATATATATCTGTGGTATCATTAAGTATCTTGTTCACACCCTATTCATTAGTCAATGATACTATACAAGTATATTATATATTATTGTGGTATCATAAGGTTTCTTGTTCAAAAATTACTCATTAGTCAATGATACTATAAGAGTGTATATATATTATTGTGGTATCATTAAGATTTCTTGTTCAGAAATTACTCATTAGTCAATAATATATAAGAGTGTGTGTGTATATATATATTGTTGTTATTGTTGGGATATATATTATTAACCATATGTTTAGATATAGTATTTATTATAGAATAATTATTTATTCAGTTTTAATAGATCATATATTCATTTATGGTGTCTATTTACTTATATAGTAGATGATTTATTGTATATAGTTTTAGCTTATACACAGAGGATTAAATCATCGGTTCTTATAAGTATAAAAAATTTTGTTTACAATCTAAGATGGAAATTTGACATGTCATCGGTACGATTGTAGCACAAGATTATATGTCAATTATATTTATGTTAAATTTGGAACATGATTACACGTTTTGATTTAACATGAATTGATATATGATAAGGATATAGATCTAATTATTTTTCCTTAAATCGTTTGAATATGATTTTGATCATAGCTTTGGAGATAAATATTATTTTTAAACTCTAATTGATCTGAAATTCAATAGGTTCATCAGAAAATATCAAATAAAAAAAACTCATTGCTATGTAGTGATTTGACAATTTGAGGTCGTTTAGATGATGTTTCTGGAAATTTTTTTTATCTTGAAAAATTACTCGATTATGATGTAGTGGTGATAGAACTTATTCTCTATGATGACTAAATTTTAGTGAAGTATTAAGTTCATGTGTTGGCTTTAGACCTTCCTCCATATCGGATGAAATTAATACAAGTCACTAGATTTAATCTATAGTTTTGATAATTTGTATTGACTCTCCCTATCTGAGTAATATATGATTAGATCAATGGATCTAGGGATAATGATATTCACTTGGTTTAAATTAACAGTATACTCTCCATCTGAGTTGACTCTTGTTCTAAATTTATTGGAGTGAATATCTCACACCACATATGTATGTTGCATGAGTGGTTAGTTTTTCTTCAAAATTTGTCGTACAAGATGCATTAATATCTATGAGGTATGTTTTGAATTTTAATATTCAATGTATACATAATATATGCTTATTTTAAAAAAATAGTACTCAGATATTGTAAATAGATTTTAGAATTTTGTTCTTTGTTCTTCATTCGTGTATCTATTTCACAAATGATAATATGTGATAAGAATTACTAAACGAAAAATTTTGAATTCTATTTTGGCCAAACAACTTTTTCAACCAAATTGATCATAGTTTTGAAATTCGAAAAAAGAGACTCTGATTGATCTTAAATTTGGTAGATTCATAAGAACGACTTAGTAAGAAATATTTTTTGGATTGTTATATGAATTTTTGGTCATATTTGGTTATAGGGGTCCTTCCCTTGATTGCCAAGATTAAATTGTAGTGAAGTATAGGTTTCATGTGTTGGCTTAGATCTTGCTCCATATCGAATGAAATTAATACAAATCACTATGTATTTAATAGCTAGTTTTGATAATATGTATTAACTCTCCTAAACTGAGTAATATATTATTGGATCAATGTAACTAGAGTGATTTTCACTTGTATTAAACTAACAGTGGACTTTCCATCTGAGTTAGGTATGTGTACGTTTATGGAGTGAATAATCGGTCATTGTACATATGTATTGCATGAATAGTTCTCCAATCTCATCGATTGGCTATTTGAGATGCATGGATATATATATATATGTATAACATGAGCCCTGAATTTATTATTTAGGATTATGTCATGACCCAAAAAATCGGGTGTAATGGCACTTGTCCTATCCCATCAGGACAAGTCAGCCTAAACCCAACAAGTAGAAAATAAGCAATAAAAAGAATAATAATAAGCAGAAGACTTCAAAACTTAAACAAAACCCTTCCCAGAACTAGTTGTCACATGTATAAGCCACTAATACAGAATTTTGAAATGAAATTACAAGTCTCAATGTCTTTGTATCTCAAATAGAACAAGACATAAAATAAAAAGGGTCGAGAGAGATCGCCAACATCGAGCAGCTACCTCTCACGTTTCCTCAAATGCCTCGGAGTAAGAAGAAGAGATAACTAGATCACAGTCTGGGCTCGAAACCTACACAAGTGTAGAAGCAAGGGTGAGTACCAAACAACACGGTACCCAGCAAATCAACTAATAAAATAAGGCAAATCTAATAAAATTCACGAACTTCCTTACTTCCAACCGAACCTCCAATAACTACAACCTGCACAGAAAATCAGCCCAACCTAACAGATTCCAATTCACAGTTCATATAACACATAGGTCAATAACAGCTCAATAGCATCACTGAAATAACTCACATCAGTATCAAGTATATCAATCCCAGAATCACAAGGCATAATCACAACTCCATAATGACAAGAATGAGACAATGTAATGCAATGCAATGTCATGTAAAGAGTGATGCATGTCTGTCCTACGATACACATCCGCTGAATCTCAGACCGGAACCCATGGGGGCCACACATGGACCATGTAACACGGAGACCAACTCACCCATTCTCTGCGAACGCGCCAACACTCCACAGACGTGGAGACCAAACTGGTCACCCTCCGCGAATGCGCCAAGTGTCCCTCCACGAACGCGGAGGCTAAAATGCACCAGATACATAAACCAGAAATCAGCAATCCAACAAGTCTCTAAATAGACCCTCGGGATTCGTTCGGAACACCGTGCACACAAACCAGATATGCCACCCTACTAAATTTGACGTTCCAGACTCAATGGAATTGTCGAAATTTGAATTCGAGGACAACTTGACCCGAAACCCGATAAAGCACGACTAAACTAACTTAAGCCTCAAAAACTCAAAACAAGCTCGGGACCTCTAAAAATTCAACCAAGGCCACTTCTAGGCCTAAAATCATCCCTCGAATCCAACAGAGTTGTCGGAATCAAATTCCGAGCATCCGATCTTCGAATGTTGACCAAAGTCAACTCTATGGTCAAAATCTCATAATTTTCCAACTCAAGGTCTCAAATCCACGATACAGCCCCAAATATGATTTCGTCAAATCTCTTAGACCGAATTCTGCATTCTGGAGCTGATGGATTCGACGGAATCCCCATCCGAGACCTGAAACTTCGAATGACCTCAAAAACCACATTTTAACAACTTAAGCCTTTAGAATTCAAAACTTTCCAAAAACCGAAGCTTAATAAGAATTTCACAAAACTAACTTCGGATATTAATCAAACATGACTCAGGGCAACTTTCGGGAGGGGTAAAATTGTCATTTTACAAAAATTACCAAAAATGACCTTCATGGTCATTACATCATCCGCCACTAAAAACTATGTTCGTCCTCGAACATAAAGTAAAAGAAAGTACCTGGAGCCTCAAAAAGATCAGGATATCTAGCACGCATGTCAAACTCGGACTCCCAAGTAGCCTCTCCAACTGAACAGTGACCCTACTGCACCTTCACTGAAGCAATTTCCTTGGTCCTAAGCTTACGAACCTGCCTATCTAGAACGGTTGTAGGGTCTTCCTCATAAGTCAAATCAAGACCTAACTACACAGAATAGAGTGTAATCACATGAGATTCATCCGGGATGTACTTTCGATGCATAGAAACATGAAACACAGGATGCATAGCTGACAAACTAGGTGGTAAGGCCAACTTATAGACCACCTCTCCCACTCGGTCCAAAATCTCAAAAGGACCAATGAATCTAGGACTAAACTTGCCCTTCTTTCCGAACCGCATAACACCCTTCATGGGTGACACTCGGAGCCAAACATGATCTTCCTCCATAAATACCAGGTCTCGGACTCTCCGATCGGCATAAGTCTTCTGCCGACTCTGAGCAGTCAACAGCCTACTCTGAATCAAACAAACCCGATCCATGTCATCTCTAAGCAAGTCAGTATCTAAGGAATCCATCTCCGCTGAATCAAACCATCCAATCTGCGATCTACACCGTATGCTATACAACGCCTCAAATGGGGCCATCTGAATGCTGGAATGATAGTTGTTGTTGTAGGCAAACTCCGCTAGGGGCAAATGCTAATCCCACCTAGCACCAAAGTCAATCACACAAGCACGGAGCATATCCTCAAGCACCTGAATCATTCGCTCGGACTGACCATCTGTCTGAGGGTGAAATGCTCTACTCAAATCTAACCGAGTACCCAAACCATGCTATAAAACCCTCCAGAAGTGCGAAGTGAACAATGAACCTCGATCCGAGACTATAGATATCGGCACCCCATGAAGTCTAACAATCTGACTGATGTAGAGCTGGGCTAACTTCTCTGTTGTATACTTCACCGGAACTGGAATGAAATGAGCAGACTTAGTCAGCCTATCAACAACCACCCAAATAGAATCATAACCACCCACAGTGGTAAGTAAACACACAACAAAACCCATAGTGATCCGCTCCCACTTCCAAGTGGGAATGGACATTCTCTGAGACACACATCCGGGCCGCTGGTGCTCACACTTGACCTGTTGACAGATCAAACATCTAGATACGAAGTCTGCAATATCCCTCTTCATACCACACCACCAGTAATGCTGACTCAGATCATGATACATCTTCGTTGTCCCCAGATGGATAGAATATCTAGAGCAATGGGCCTCCTCTAGAATCAGTCTAATAAGCTCGTCTACCTTGGGCACACAAATCCGACCTCCAATCCTCAAAACACCATCAGATTCAAGTGCAGCCTTCTTGGCTTCACCTCTCATCACCTTGTCTCGAATGAGACACAATTTCTCATCCTCAAAATGGCACTCACGAATTTGCTCAACTAAGGAAGAACGGGCCACAATGAATGCAATCAAACCACCGCTTTCCTCAGAAACCTGCAAACTGATAAAACTGTTGGCTAACCTCTGAACATCCTTAGCCAAGGGCGGCCTCATATCAATACTGATCGCATCAAGACTCTCCATACTAGGAGCCTTCCTACTCAAAGCATCGGCCACCACATTAGCCTTCCCAGGTTGGTACAAAATGGTCATATCAAAGTTCTTCAGTAACTCAAGCCATCTGCATTGTCTCAAGTTCAGATCCCTCTGACTGAAAATGTACTGAAGACTTCGATGATCGGTGAAAACCTCACAATGAACCCCATACAAGTAGTGCCGCCACAACTTAAGTACAAATACCACCGCCGCAAGCTCTAAGTTGTGGGTAGAATAGTTCTTCTCATGAGCCTTCAACTATCTAGAAGCATAGGCTATAACCTTCCCTTTTTGCATCAACACACCTCCCAAACCAACTTCGGAGGTGTCACAATATACGATAAAACCCACACCCTCATCGGGCAAAGTCAATACAGGAGTAGAAGTCAACAAAGTCTTGAGCTTTTGAAAGCTCGCCTCACACTCATCAGACCAATGAAAAACTACGGTCTTCTAAGTCAATCTACTCAATGGCACTGCAATAGTAGAGAAGCTCTGCACAAACCGTATGTAGTAGCCTGCCAACCCCATAAAACTCTGAATCTCGGTAGGAGAAGTAGGTCTCGTCCAGCCCTTAACTGTCTCAATATTGGCCGGACCAACCCTAATACATTCCTTGGACACCACATGTCCCAAGAATGCCACAACATCAACCCAAAACTCACACTTGGAGAACTTGGCATACAACTTCTGCTATCTCAATCTCTGAAGCACCAACCTCTAGTGACGGACATGATCCTCCTCGGTCCTAGAATATATCAAAATTTCATCAATGAACACAATCACAAAGGAATCCAAGTAAGGACGGAACACTCCGTTCATCAACTCCATAAACACCGCAGGGGCGTTAGTCAGCCCAAAAGACATCACTAAGCACTCATAGTGGTCGTAACGAGTCTGAAAAATTGCCTTAGGAATGTCCGATGGCCTAATCTTCAACTGATGATAACCAGACTTCAAGTCAATCTTAGAAAACAACGTCGCACCATGAAGCTGATCAAACAAATCATCAATGCGAGGAAAAGGATACTTGTTCTTAATAGTCACATTGTTCAACTGCCTATAATCAATACACATCCTCATAGAGCCATCTTTCTTCTTTACAAAAAGGACCGGTGTACCCCAAGGCGATACACTAGGGCGAATAAACCCTTTGCTCAACAAGTCTTGCAACTGGTCCTTCAACTCTGTCGGAGCCATACGATATGGGGCAATAGAGATGGGCTTGATGCCCAGCTCCAAGTCAATAGCAAAATCAATGTCTCGATTAGGAGGAACACCAGGAAGATCAATAGGAAACACATCAGCAAACTCCTGAACCACAGGAATGGACTCCATGGAAGGCGACTCAACACTAGTATCCCGAATAAAAGACAAATTGGACAAACACCCTTTATCAATCAACCTCTGGGCTTGAATGTAGGAGATAACCTTACTAGGGTAAGAACCACTAGTACCCTTCCACTCTACCCTTGGGACACCAGGCATCACTAAAGTGACAGTCTTAGCATGAAAAGCAAGGATCGCATGATAAGGAGAAAGCCAATCCATACCCAATATCACATCAAAATCTACCATTCCCAGAATAATCAAGTCTACCCAATTGTCGTACCCAGCCAAAGAAATAGGACAGGATCGATGCACTTGATCCACAACTAAGGGCTCACCCACGGGTGTAGAAACATGCAAAGGCACAGACATACGATCACATACCAAATCAAATTCAGATGCAAAGTAGGAAGACACATAGGAGAAAGTAGACCCAGGATCAAATAACACAGATGCAGATCGATGGTAGACTGGATGATACTTGTGATGACTGCATTAGAAGACTCAACCTTGGGTCTCCCCGAAAAAGCATAACATTGGGCTCCTCTACCACCTCCTGTCTGAGCCACACCTCTACCTCTACGCTGAGCCACAACACCACTACCCGAAGCTCTACCGCTTCTACCTGTTATCTGACCCCTACCTCGACCTCTAGCCGGAGGCACTAGATCTCTCTCTGGAGTTGTTGAGTAAGTACAAAGGGCCCTGAATGAGTCAGTAGAGGGCACTGTCGCATCAAATTACCCGGATCTCCAACACTATAACAAGACCTCAGAACAGAGAGCTACTGCGACGAAGCTGGTGAGATACTATGCCACCTCGGCCAGACCCGTAAGACCCTTGGGACGACTGCCCACTCTCAGTTGCTGGCATAGAAACATGAACAGGCCTCTGACTCTGAAATGAAGTACAACCTCTCTAAAAACCTATGCCTCCAGACGAGGCACCAGAAAACTAGCCACTAAAACGGACCCTCTTGGAATCCCCAAATGTTTCTCGAACCAACAACTCCGCCTCTCTGACGATGCTCACAATGGACTGGAAGGAAGCACCCTCACGAGATGATCTAAGCACATATGATCTGATGGAGAAAGTCAACCCCCTCACAAATTTGTAGACCCTCTCCACCTCATCTGGAACCAAAGACGTGGCATGACGAGACAGCTGACAGAAACGTGCCTCATACTCAGCAACGGACATGCCACCCTGAGTCAAACCCCCAAACCTTAACCTGCTCTCCTCACGCACGCTCCAAGGAATGAAGCGATCCCGAAAAGCACTAGAGAAAGCATCCCACTCAACCGGAGGAGATCCCACTGGCATGGAATCCACACAAGACCCCCACCACTCCCTGGTTGGCCCACAGAGCTGAAGAGCAACAAAATGGACACCCTCGCATCTACCATCCTCACCACCTCAAGCATCTCACGGCACAAGGTCAGAAACTCATGAGCATCCTCGCTCTTACCACCATGAAACTGGGGTAGTTTCATCCTCTGAAACCTCTCATAACACTGCTGGGTCACCCACTGTCAGAACTATATCTGAAGCAACATGTGAACTGATAGCTGGCACAGAAACCAATGGTGGCTGACCCTCATGATCCTGAACAACAGGACCCTGATGCTGCTCTAGGGTCTGTGCCCCCACTCTAGTCTGTGAACCCTGAGGCGTGCCTGCAGCACCCTGAGGCGTGCCTGCAGCACCCTGAGTAAAGCTCTCCATAACGTCTAACATCCTCAATAAGGTCTCCTGAAAGAATGGTGCTGAGAACCCTGGAGGAACCTAGTCCTCACCAACCTCAACATGTGGCTCTCGAAAGACTCTCTACCACGATGTCTAGCAGGTGCCGCTCCTCGGGCACGGCCTCTCCCACGTGCTACTCCACGAGCACGGCCTCCAACTCGGGCTCTACCCCTACCTCTGACTGGGGCCACAATCACTGCCTCAGGGACTGCCTCCCCTCCATCGCTCGAAACAGAAGCTCTGGTCCTCGAAATCTGCCAAAACAACACGCGAAACTCAACACAAGCAATAAGAACCACGCACAATAAGAGAGAATGAAATGAAAGAAGTTTCCTAACAGTCCTAATAGCATCTCGAAGATAAGTACAGATGTCTCTGTACCGATCCGCGAGACTCTACTTAGACTTGGCTTGTACACGTGAAACCTATGAAACCTGGGCTTTGATACCATTTGTCACGACTCAAAAAATTGGGTGTGATGGCACTTATGATATCCCACCAGGACAAGTCAGCCTAAACCCAACAAGCGGAAAATAAGCAACAAAAAAAATAAC
This sequence comes from Solanum appendiculatum, assembly GCA_018342035.1. Lineage (NCBI taxonomy): Eukaryota > Viridiplantae > Streptophyta > Magnoliopsida > Solanales > Solanaceae > Solanum > Solanum appendiculatum. The sequence goes on from JAGDQO010001187.1 coordinate 13,782, forward strand.
AATAAGCGGAAGACTTCAAAACTTAAACACAACCCTTCCCAGAACTAGTTTTTACATGTACAAGCCACTTATACAGAATTTTGAAATCAAATTACAAGTCTCAATGTCTTTGTATCTAAAATAGAACAAGACATAAATAAAAAGGGTCGTGAGAGATCGCCAACATCGAACAACTACCCTCAAGTTCCTCAAAAGCATCGGAGTAAGAAGAAGAGAGAACTAGATCACGGTCCGGGCTCGGAACCTACACAAGTGTAGAAGCAAGGGTGAGTACCAAACAACACGGTACCCAGCAAATCAACTAATAAAACAAGGCAAATCTAATAAATTCACGAACTCCCTTACTTCCAACCGAACCTCCAATAACTACAACATGCACAGAAAATCAGCCCAACCTAACAGATTCCAATTCACAGTTCATATAACACATAGGTCAATAAAAACTCAACAGCATCACCGAAATAACTCACATCAGTATCAAGTATATCAATCCCAGAGTCACAAGGCATAATCACAACTCCACAATGACAAGAATGAGACAATGTAATGCAATGCAATGTCATGTAGAGAGTGATTCATGTCTGTCCTACGATACACATCCGCTGAATCTCAGACCGGAACCCATGGGGGCCACACATGGACCATGTATCCGTCGGAACCATTTTCCATCGGCATAATCATCAATCGCCGGAACCATTTTCCATCGGCATCGTCGGAATTATTTTCCATCGGCATAATCATCACTCGCCGGAACCATTTCCCATTGGCATAATCATCACTTGCCGGAACCTTTTTCGATCGGCATAATCATCAAAGTATCTCATCATAGTGTTTCAGAACTAATGCACATAAGCACGTTCACACAAATAATGAGAAAACGATAGTGTTCACAATCACAATGCAATTCATATCATGAAATTCACGTCACACTATCAACAATATATCCACATCACAAATTACATCATTTACAATAAGATCAATTGCCTAGTCTCCGATTCACTACTCCTTTCATCACAAGTAGGATCAATCACTAAGCAAGATTTTCAACTCTAGTCTCATAATCTACAATGAGCAAAAGACATATTCATCAATTTCACAATCACATCAAGGCTATCATAGCATTTCATCAATTACACATCAATATCAAGATCACGACCCATTACACTTTGGCCTAACACTTTAGCACACATAGTAATTTTACTACCCCGCCAATTAATTTAGATTAATTCATACAAGAATTCAACCCATACCTCAATCCCATTACTCCCCAACACTATCGAGAAAGAGAAATCCGGAATCCTACAAAATTCGCAAAGTTTTAAAAGTTCACTTGCCTTAACCGAATCGCAATCAATCAAAAACCGGAGCTTTTCCCTTCCGAGAGCACTCCAAAGCAACACAATCTATTCAAATTATGAATCACAATCAAATTTCGGAACTAACAATACCAAGAATACGAAATTCGGGCAAAGGGGTCCAAATGACTCAAAAATCCGATTTCGAACAAAAGGTTTGAATTAGGAAATTCTCACATGAAAATGATCCTCAAAGCATTAGGAATTCATTAGTGAAAACCATTTTGAAAAAAGGAATTCAAATCAGTCCACAATCACCATTTGATAAAAAATTCAGAGTTCATGCAAAAACCTCCAAAATCTCACTTTAAGAACCAAAATTTCAAGTTGAAATCATGATAGAATCAATGGGTAACAAGGTTTAGAGTTAAAATCAGTTACCCACAAGGTTTCCACAAAAAATTCTCTTTCAAATCGCCTTCCCAAGCTTCAAAAATTTGAAAATGGTGAAATGGGACATTTCCTGAATTTACACTGTTTCAGGTAAAAAAATGACCTCTGCGAACGCGGAGACCAACTCGCCCATTCTCTGTGAACGCGCCAATACTCCGCGGACGAGGAGACCAAACAGGTCACCCTTCACAAACGCGCCCAGTGACCCTCCGCGAACGCGGAGGCTAAAATGCACCAGATACAGAAATTAGAAATCAGCAATCCAACAATTCTCCGAATGGACCCTCAGGATTCATTCGGAACCCCGTGCATACAAATCAGATATGTCACCCTACTAAATTTGACGTTCCGGACTCAATGGAACCATCGGAATTCAAATTTTAGGTCTCCTTGACCCAGAACCCGATAAAGCACGACTAAACTAACTTAAGCCTCAAAAATTCAAAACAAGCTCGGGACCTCTAAAAATTCAACCAAGGTTACTCTTAGGCCTAAAATCATCCCCCGAATCCAATGGAGTTGTCGGAATCAAATTCCGAACATCTCATCTTCGAATGTTGACCAAAGTCAACTCTATGATCAAAATCTCACAATTTTCCAACTCAAAGTCTCAAATCCACGATACAGCCCCAAATCTGATTCCGTCAACTCTTCTAGAACAAATTCCGTATTTCGAAGCTGATGGAATCGACGGAATCCCCATCCGAGACCCGAAACTCCGAATGACCTAAAAAAGCATATTTTTACAACTTGAGCCTTTAGAATTCAAAACTTTCCAAAAACCAAAGCTTCATAAGAATTTCACAAAACTAACTTCGAATATTATTCAAACATGACTCGGGGCAACTCTCAGAAGGGGTAAAACGGTCATTTTATAAAAATTATCAAAAATGACATTCATGGTCATTACAGATTATTCGACATATTATAATCTATTTAATATATTATATCTTAAATTCTCAATAGACTTTATAGTCTCATTTAGTACTACTCAAGAATTTCTTTCGATAGAGATAAGATATTAATTCAAAGAATGCATTGTACATGTACCTTATGTTAGAAGGAATTATTTTCTGTTTCTAACTAGATAAGAGATGGATACTCAATATATTTTTCTTGTAACTCTCCCTATTATTGAGTTTGATGAATATCGAATATTTTATCTCTTATTATATTGATGTATGGATTTTTTTAGTATTATCTCTCATGAATTGAATAATATTAATCTATCTCATAAGAGAAAATATCTTTCAAATTGAATGAAACTTATATGTACACTAGCGTCTATGTCATTAATTCTGGATAGAACTTCGAGATTGGTTAAAGGATAGACATAACAGTTCATTGAAAGTGAAGTCACTACCAACATATGAGTCATGTTTAGAAGGAAAAATGACTAGAGACCTTTCCTCTTAAAAGAAAATAGAGGTAGTGATACGTTAGAATTAATCTATTCTGATTTGTGTGGTAAATGAGCATTCAGACAAGAAGTAAATTTGAGTATTCTGAGATTTCCATAGAAGGTTACTCATGATATGAATTTATTTTTTTTATGTTTTGTAAGTCTGAATGTCTTGATAAACTCAAAATATTTAAGACAAATGAAAATAGCATCATGAAAAATATATAAAGTCACTGCAATCTGATTGTAGTGACGTATACCTCTCTGCAGAGCTGATGAGTCACTTATCCGATAGAATAATTACATTTCAATTGTTTACACCAGAAACTCTATAATAGATTGGTGTAAAAGAGAAAACAAATATACTCTTATGAACATAATAAGATTATTGATTGACTTATTCGTAGTTGTTTTGTTTCTTTTGAGATATGCTCTAAGAACTACATACCACATTCTGAATTCAATTCCTTTCAAATCATTACCTTGGATAACTATAGAACTAGTGTGGATTTGACGTAAGTCTAATATGTCACGTGTTCAGATATAGAATTATCTAGCACATGTGCTAAGATGGAGAATAAACAAATTGGAATTAAGAATGAAATGTGTGTGTGTGTTAATTGGATACCCAAAAAGAATGAAAGAAGGTTTATTTTATTTTCCTAAAGAAAATAAGACAATTGTTAACACAACTGTCAAATTTATAGAAAAAGATCATTTAGTAAATCATGTTCCTAGAAGTAAACTGGTTTTACAGGTACTAAACAAAGAAATAACGAATGAGTCAGTTGTAAATTTAGACGCTCAAGAATACCTAATCGATATGTCAGAATTGACGTTCCATTGCATTTAAGTAGTGGGAGAAATGTTACTAGACATAAGAAAATCTACTACTTCAAGTAGTGGGAGTGATGTTGAGCAAATTAAAGAACACTATAGTACAAAATCGATGTGTTACGATGAAGCACTACTAGACGAAATTGCATGAGGAAACAACTTGAAAAAAATTCTTTCGATAAGAATTAAAGGAATGCCTGTGAAAGTTGTAAATGTATTGTTAACAGTCTAAGTAGGATATTGTTAGGGTATATATTATTAATCATGTGTTTAGAAATAGTATTCTAACAAATTTTCAAGATTAAACATCTAAGTGGGAGATTGTTAGGGTATATACTATTAACCATGCATTTAGATATAGTACATTATAACAATTGTGATGGTTAAAAGTCTAAGTGAGAGATTGTTAGGATATATACTATTAACCATATGTTTAGATATAGTATTTATTATAGAATAATTATTTATTCAGTTTTAATAAATCATATATTCGTTTATAGTATCTGTTTACTTAGATAGTAGATGATTTAGTGTATAGAGTTTTAGCTTATACACAGAGGATTAAATCATCGATTCTTATAAGTATAAAAAATTTTGTTCACAGCCTAAGATGGAAATTGGGCATGCCATCGGTACGATTGTAGCTCAAGATTATATGTAGTTTATGTTGATTATGGAAATGGTATAGTTCCAACTTCTTGTGCTAGTCATTTTGTATGTATTTAACGGGACCGAAAAGAGATAGTTGCCTTAGACTGACTGACAAAAGCATATTCTCTAAACTATTAAATGTACTTATATTCTTAATCCTGATATAACTATTATGATCTGTATATGTTAATTATCGCTTTGATTTATTAAAAGGTGAGATTCTAATATGGGTCAATATGCCTGGTAGATTGGATGATAATAATATATATTGGTGAAATAATAAGTTAGTTGACGGAACCCTTGTCTCGATATAGAGATTGATAATATACCTTTTTGAGAAGCTTATAAGTTTTCATCGTGTCAAACCTTGCAAGTGAATTTATGAATCCGACACATGAAATAAGTTAAGCAATTCTCTAAAGGAAATTAATCATTGAATTAAATTCGTTAGTAATTTAATTTATTGATTAGTATCTGTAATCTTAACATGGGGAACTATATAAGTGTTTAATGGGGAATTTTGAAATATAAATAGAGGAGTGCAATTACGAATTTCTAGTGGAATGATTTGTAATTTATTATGGTAAGAATAATTCAAATTAATTATTTAGAAATATTTTCATAATAGGAAGCCTCAGTAATTAATTATGTGGTCCCTACCGTGCCCATATTTAACTAGAACTCAGAATTCTATTCTAAGGGGAAAAGGGAGAAGTAGCGTGTCTTTCTCCATTCTAAGGAAATGGAGAAGTACATGTATTTTTCTATTCTAATGAAAGAGAAAAGTGTGTGTCTTTTTCTATTCTAAGGAAAGGGAGAAGTACATGTCTTCTTTTATTCTAAGGAAAGGGAGAAGTATGTGTTTTTCTCTATTCTAAGGAAAGACCGTGTGTTTGCTCTCCTCCTTGGACTAGGAAGAAATCTCTATAAGTAGGGATTCTTCTAACCCTAGAAAAGAATAAGTTTTTTATTCATACTTACCCACCCAAGTATTGAGAGAGTTCGGAAGTGAACTTGGGATCATTGCAGAAGATCGCGAACTGCTGTCCAGCTTGTGAATTCGCTTGAAGGTAACTGCTCACGCTTCAAGATGTAATCCTTGAATTAAATTTCAGAAAGTTATGTGCTCTAGCATGATTGTATGTGTTCTAGACATAAACGTATTGGTTATCTATTATTCATGTAAGCAGTATGATTCTAGTATGCTTCCGCTGTGCATATAGTTTTCCAACAGTGATATCATTAAGGTTTCTTGTTCAGAAATTACTCATTAGTCAATGATACTATGAGAATATATATATATATATTGTTGTGGTATCATTAAGGTTTCTTGTTCACACCATACTCATTAGTCAATGATACTATACAAGTATATATATATTGTTGTGGTATCATTAAGGTTTCATTGTTCACACCCTACTCATTACTCAATTATACTATACAATTATATATATATATATTATTATTTTTTTTTTATTATTTTTTTTTTTATTTTTTATTTTTTATTTTTTTGGTGAATGAACCTCTTTTTATTTTTCTTGTAATTTATGATCTTTTATATTGTGGTCTAAAGATTCCTTTTGAAAAAAATTGAAAATTTTATTAAAAAAATACTAGATAACGGTCTAAAATTAGTCTAATGTTTTTTATCCATACGATTGAGCAAATATGAATAGGCATTAGACCGGCCTAATGTTGTCTGAAAAAATAATGCTTTAAAGGCTATTTGACAACTTTTAAAAATAGAACCAAAATCTAAATGATGACCTATAGAAAGAGGAAGTTTGTATAAAGACATAACACATAAGTATGCCCTTTAACTTGGTTTCAGTTGGTATCTACGCACTCCAATTTTTAGTGTGCACAAGTAGACGCTTAAACTTGTATAAAATTGAACAAATAGACACATTTGTCCTACGTGGCATTCTGCATGGCAATTTTGTGTCCTATGTAGCGTCCTACATGTATTATGCCATGTAGAACGTGTGTCTTCTTGTTCAATTTTTAAAAGTTTAAGTATCTATTTGTACACATCCAAAATTTGAGGTCATAAATGTCAGTTTAAGTCAAGTTAAAAGGCATATTTATGTATTATGTCCGGTATAAATCAGCCGAAACTTTATCAGATTCCAGTATTTTGTTAAATAAGTACAAGCGAGACCCAAACCGAGCATGCCATAAGGAAAAATTCAAACCTTGTATTACATGACTTTTCTCTACTTGGAAAATTGAAGTCAAGTTTGACTATAGTGAATTGTGATTATTGACTATTATTACTCTTACTGGCCACTACAAGACAAAGATAAATAAACCCACGAAATATTTTTTTTTAAATAAAATAAAATGGGGAAAGGAAAAGGAGAAATGGGAAAGGGGTGGGAAATCGAATCCTCGTTAAAAAGGTGAAAATTCAAATAGTCAATATATGCTCACTTTAGAGAGTATTATATAAGAAGAATTGCAATTTACAGTATGTTTTTTAGATGATACTCTTTATTATTTGTTTGACTATCTAAACTTTCATCTTGTGTGAGAGTTCGATTCCCGACGTCCCACCAAATAGATTGGCACATAAATGACACTTTTTATTATTTGTTTGATTATCTAAACTTTCATGTTTTGTGAGAGTTCAATTCGATGCTGAAGTAGCACCAAATAGATTTGTTATATAACACAAAAATAAACCCCACCAAGATCTCAATCCTTCTCCACCTTGTCTACTGGCAAGCTGAAGTCCATTCTATAGCTTTTGCATCAAGTATAGCACAAGAGAGATAAACAAGAAAATCAAGTTTCCATTGAAGCAAAAATGTCACTACCTATCCTAACTGTCTTCTTCCATTGTAACTACCGTAACCGTCTTCTTCCATTGTTATTCTCATATTCACATGCTATAAGTACTTCTTTTTCTCATTTGGGTCGATTAAATTCTCCATTAATATCTCCATTTCGTGATCAGTGTCCCCTCCAACGTCCACCAACGATTTCAACCCTTCAAAAAGTACTCCCTTACCATTTTGAATCAACATACGACCAAACGGGCATCACTAGCCATATTGCATCCCCAACCTTCTTTTAAACTTGTGAATCTGTCTAGCCTCTTGAAAAGGTTCCATCAAAGTAATAATAGAGAACTTGTGATATCTATGTAGCACTTGTATTCTATGGAATGAATTTTGAGTTCTAACAGACCTCATATTCCAAAATAGTGTTTTCATCTTCATTTAAAACTTGATATGACACTCCTCACTGGATTAACCTTGATTGGTTTGTTCTCCACTTTGTTTTTGGCTTTGTTTCCTTTTGATGAAGCATGTGTAGACACCCCAACACTCTGCAGTACCTGATCCTCCTTTTTCTGATTGTTTTCCTCCTCCTTATCTTCTACTGATTGTAACTGTTGAGGTTGATCTGTTGTTTTTTCTTCATTATTTAAGTAGGCATAATACATAAAAATAACATTTAATTTGGCTTCAACCGGCAACTATGACCTTTAACTTTGGGTGTGCACAAGTAGACACTTAAACTTAACTGTTGCGGTTGATCTGTTGTTTTTTCTTCATTATTTAAGTAGGCATAACACATAAAAGTAACCTTTAGTTTGGCTTCAACCGGCAACTATGACCTTTAACTTTGGTGTGCACAAGTAGACACTTAAACTTGTATAAAATTGAACAAATAGACACATTCGTCCAACATGGCGTCCTACATGGCAATTTTGTCCTACGTGGCGTCCTAAATGTATTATGCCACGTAGGACACGTGTGTCTACTTATTTAATTTTATACAAATTTAAGTGTCTAGTTGTGCACACCCAAAGTTGGAGGGCATAAAAGTGAATTAAAGGGCATATTTATGTCTTATGCCTATCTAATGAAAGACCAATTCATGAAGAGTATTAATAGGAGTAGTTATTTTATGGGCTGCTTCTGGAATCCCTATAATCTCCTTATTAAGTGATTGAATCAACAACAAAGTTGGTGCATCAGTGATTGCAGGGTAGCATACCTCTTTCTTTTCACTACCATCAATTACCATAGAGTCATCCACCTGTAGAGGTACTTGAAAAGTAGCTCTAACTAGATCCTCCTGAATTGCTTGTTCACTAAGACTGACTATTTATTGTTCCTTATTTGTGTTTCTCTGTATTGTAGGTGTCTGAAACACATAATCATTATTGTGGTTGCTACTTCTTATCACCTTATTACTCATGGCATGGCTCTTCTATCATCAAAGCTTCAAAAGCATTATTAGTTGTGACACCTTTCTCAGGTGTTTTTGCCTTATCACTCACTATAGCATTGTTCTTTTTGGTGAGAATTCTATGTGTTGGATTCCAGTGTTTTTTGTTTTGCACAAATCTCCTTTGGGGTGCTTCCTTGGAACCATTCTCTCGGATTTTCAGTTTACCCTTGTCATTCTCCACTTGAACTGTTCTTAATTCAGGATGTAGACCCCTACACTTTATCTCTTCAGGACCCTGCAACTTACACATGCCTTGCAACACTTAGGTAACATGTCATTATGTATTTGTACCTTCTCAACTCTTGATGCCTTTGTTTCTTCATTAACAATCTCTATCTCTACATACTTCAGAAATTCTGACAGCAAATCAATCTGTACCTTGACCCTAGCATAACTAGGTCGAGTTTTATTTATAGTAATCACGTTTCCTTACTGCAGCAACCAGTGAAAAGATGGATTCCTTAACAAAATAAGTTGGCTTTAAATTCGAAAAGAAAATCCATGCTATTGTCTGTATTGTCTCCTCCTCAACACGAAATTTGTCATCATAGATTAACGGTCTCATGAGATATGAATAGCCATCTTTAGACAATATATAGTAGCTACTCTTAGCCATCATATTTATAAAGTCTCTTATCTACTGAATCTCATCAATATATGTCTTTTACGCAACAACCCAATCTTACAATCACCCTTCACGTTGTATTGTTTTGGAATTTGTCTCCGCAGTTCATCAAGGCCAGGTCACCCATATGAGAATTTTCCTACAATAGCATATTGTAGGTTCTCAATAGTATCCATCCTGTCTACTTCCTCCTCCGTCCAAACAATTCTAGGAACTCCATTAATGAATGTCAATTTTTTTCATTGGAATAGGATCAACAGTAACCTTCAGATTCATGAGTGAATTATCAGTCTTAGAATATTAGCATATTTATCTTGAAGAGGTTCCCCTACGCTATCAGTGTTGCCATTAGGCTCTTTAGGCACGCATGGCAAACTAGGGTTCGATGACGAAGCATTATTAGGGTGTATTAGAGGTGGAAATAACCTATCAGTATTAGAAAGCCAACTGACTAGTGGCCGGAGTGGCCATCGGAAAACTACAGCTAGAAGATGGTGGCGGCAAGAAACTGCATTAGCTGAAAATTGGGAGCACAATTTTAACTTTAGTTAGTGTGATGGATAAACCGAGATAATCTTGAAATGATTTTTTAATATCTCTTAATCCCTTGTTTGGCTACTAAGCACCATTATAATTAGTACTAAAATAAGTTATTCCCGCCTCTAAGTGGAATAATAATTTATCTCGAGATAAAATAGTTAAAATATAAATATCCCCCTCAAACCCCTTTTTATACATCAGTTTACACTTATGGAGAGTATTTTTGCACCGAACAATTTGTTCTTAGATATTATGCAATGCATATTATTTTTAATACAACAAACTAAACATTTACTAAAAAAAGTATCACGATAACTAATCACATCATAACGTGTCTTCAAACCAAAAGACACCAAAGGATTCTCATTTGTCCTGATGTTGTTGACTGGTCAATTTTTATTTTTTTGTTGAGGTGCAAAATGAGGATATGTGATTCTATTATGGTAATGACCTGTGTAAGGTTAAGCATGGACACAAACGAAGAACTAAGAAATAGGCTCTCTATGGTGAGGTTGCTGGCAGCACTTCTCAATGAATTTGGTTTCTTAATAGGATCCATTCATTTTTGGATATTGGTAACTAAAAACATAACCTTTGTGCAGTTCTATTGGTAATTGTTAAAGTTTACTAGGTTTACTTTCCTATTGCTTCAAATGGTTGTTGGCTACCAGATTTCAATAGCTGGGAGCCTAAGACTGATACAACTAAGAGCAGTCAATAACTGTGTATGTAATCCTTTTGGTCGATGGATCATGCACTATACTATCTCATCGTGAAAAAAAAAACACATGCACCTTTATGGAACATGCAAGAAATCAACTGTATACAGCAGGATGTATACTGCGAAGATCAGCAAGCTTCAGGGAAGATAAATTGACCCCCTGCTTTTGAGAGGGTAATATGTAAAAGAGGCAGCCAACCAAATTCTAACAATCAAGTCCCACTGAGACAATACTATTGACCTAAGTATATACTAAACAAACACTTCAGTTCCATCAAAACGTCCTTAAGTGAAGTCCGCGGCCTTTTCCTTGGTTAAAAGAAAATTTTACCAATACAAACCTGCAAAACATGCCTACAAGCCAAGGATGAGAGCTGATCCTAAAACAAAATCCTATGCTTCCAACATTTTGTTCTAAGCAACAAAAATACCAACTTCACTATTATACAGAACTTGTCTAACCATTGTACTTCACGTGACTAGCCTTTTCCAAAGTAAGAAAATAGAGTCGGTTGTTTGTCATCAGCTCCTTTAGCTTTCTTTTTTGATGGTCTTACACGCCTGTTGACCCCCTTGGGAAACGGCATTGCATCTCCTGAGAGCTCCTCATAATATCTCTTGGTTTTAGAATCCCCACTTTCCTCCTGAGGCGGAGAAAAGACCTTTGGTTTAATATCCTCAGACTCCTCCTCTTTCAAGCTTTTCACATTATCACTAGCAAGAGTACGTACTTTTTCAGGTGGATTTCCGGTTTGACCAGTCAATGACTGTTTACTACCTGACTCATCATAGTCTTGCTCAACTTTTATGTCTGCGGCCATAGTAGAAGTGGAACTCTCCGGTCGGACTGGGGAACACAGATGACTCACATGGTCTGATTCAGGTTCCTGTTTCAAGCTCTCTGTCTGATCAGTATTCAGAATCTCTTCCTCTGCAACTTTGATATGAGACTTCTGCCCCTGTAGGTCTTTGTCTCCTTTCTTTGAGAAAAATTGTGATATCGATCTTGTCTCATTAGTCTTGAGCTGCAACTACAGTTTTAAGTGTAAACAATAGACAATTATTAATTGATCATCAACTCCATATCTACTAAAGTTAATGAACCATAAACAAGGAAAGAGCCTGGAATATTATCCAAGTTTTGCATCAAGTAGGACTAAAAGAGGGTCAGAGGGCATAATTTAGTGTCTCAAGGACAGAAACGGAATGGATGTATAGTAATCAACCATTTGAACAAGATACATGCTCAACGTAGATCCTATGACCTACTTTCATCTGTTCTCTACACAAATTACTTAGATCTGGAAAGACACATACCGGTTATACATCTATGACCTCTAATCTGTGCTTTAGAACAGTTAAGTGCATTAACATGCATTGGAGGTGCTCTCTCTTTAGACTATCATCAGCAGACAAATACATAGGAGGAAAAGCAAATGTATCATGTAGTAGATAAGTCATCTGGAACAATAATCAGAAGAAAACTGATTAATGATGCTATGAGGCTGTATGATTGGGAAGATAAAAAGCTTAAAAAGAAAAGTTAACTGAGAGATAGCAACTGGGTATTATACAAGGAAAACTCAAGCACAGATGAGTTTAAAGATACTGGTGAGTTGAAGTTATGGGAAGTCAAATCTGTGGCAAGCATTATAGATTCGTCCAAGCAGAAATCTCGTATTTCCTAATTACGAAACTTAGTGGATAATGTCTCACGAGATAGGATTTGGACTCATGATGTACCGCCTACCACTGATCTTAGATTGAACTACTTTTTGCCGTCGAATCAAAGGCCTAGGGGCCATCCAAGTACTATGTTCTCTTGCATATATATAGGGTTTGACAAATATATTTAGCTAGCATAAACCTTTAGCTGATATAGGGTTGACTAACAACATGAAATGTATGACCAAAAAAAAATAAAGCAATCAGTACCTCTTTGATGCACTCTGGTCCATCAAAAGAAGCCTTACCCATTGCAGGTGTCACAGGGTACCAAGCCTGCAATGAAGATAACGTTTAAGGCAACTACATGTCAAGTCCACAACACTCTTTTCTTTTCCTAAAGATTGATTGTTTAGAAATATCACCAAATCTGACTCTTCATATGGTTTCAATAGTGTGTCAATGTTGGATGATGGAGAACCACTCAACCACATATCAGCAGCATCCATGTTTCCAAGAATGACAGGCATCCTGTCTAAAAAACAATTTAGGTGTAATACAAAGTACAAATTATAGCAAATAGAATCTGTCTTCAAATCAATCCGCTAGGTCTCAAAAGTCAAGACAATCAGATAAGACAAATGAGAAAAATTATTGGCATGTGACAATTATGCATCTTCACAAGTTGATCAAAGGAAGTTGCAACAAGTCATATTCAAAACCAAATTTATGATTTATTTTCCATTTAAATTATTCACCAATTTCCAACCCAAAAATACTATGCAAGTCAGCTAGAAAGCACAAACATCCTGGTAGCGACAAATTATCTTTCCAAATATCCCTGACATGACTTTGAGATATAGATTTCCTTTTTACTTTGCCAAAAAATAGAATAGACGAGATAGAACTTGTCTTGTATTGGATCGAGACAAACTCCTTACCGAGGATAATCGGATCCATGGTGGCATACCCCCATTAAAGGACTTGGAAGAAGTTTTGGAAGCTAAGAAGATGCAAGACAATGTTGTTGAGCTTCAATGGGAGATCAAGACGATGCTTATCATGGAAGATGAGCCCAAGAATTATGGTGAGGAATGAGCTAAGTGCTACACGTATTTCATGGTCCAAGTTCAAGTCCAAGAGGAGGAAGTTGAGGCCTACATGGAACCCAAGAGGGGCTGAAATTCTTGCCAGAAATGGGCTGGAAAGTCGCACCCAAACTAAGGAAAATAGGTGTATCGTTTAATGCCAAAATTGTCACTTTTTCCTTATTTTTTGTTAGGTAGTTTGGGGAGTGTGACATTATTTTTTACTTGTTTTTAGTTAAGTTTTACTATTTAGTTATTTCCATAAAAGTAGAATTTGAATCTCATGCTAAGGTGTTCGAAATTCTCCTATATATATAGAGGTGAATTTTGTTCTTTTGACACAACATTACTATCAATATTATTGGGAGTTCTTTTATTTAAACCTTTGGGTATTGGCTACTAGTATTTATCTTACAACCTTACAATAACGATTTCTTTTAAAAATTAAGATTAATTTTTGCTTGATATATATGGATCCTATTCAGTTAACTAAAAAAGTAATTAGTCTTCTACTAAATATTGTCTTTAGGGGTGTGAATCACTTTGATCTAAGTTCTTGAACTGAATCTATTAGTAAACGTGATTAGCCCTAATCTGCTATTAGGTCTACTACAATCAATTAGGATTTTTAGCAATTATTTTTTAGATTTGGGCATTTATTTCTCGAATTTCGCCTATCTTTATTTTTCAAGTCTTTAATCATAGTACTTCTCGCTTCTGCATTGTCTTCTTGTTTTTGTTTCAAGTAACCAGATGCTTATCAGTATGTCATCCCCTACATATATATGCATGCTTGTTCTTGTCTATTCACATGTTACCAACATGTAAATCATTATGTTAACAATGAGAGTCAGTATGCCCATGTAGTTCCTTAAACTCCCATCAAGTATGTTACTGGATAGTGGCTCGATTGCAGGAATCACAAGGATTCAAGGATCGAAAGACTGTCCAGGAGAGAACTCGAGGATACAATCAATGGAGATGACTAGAAGAAGAGAGAAAAGAGAACTATATATTTCATATGCTGAATGTAGAATGAGTATTGCAATGTCTATTTATCTAGAGAACAACTTGATCCACTTGACTCTATCTAACCGAATCAGTTATGACTAATCAATTCACTTCACAGTCCTAACTAATTTCCTGAAACTGTGTTACAGTAGCTTAACAGTAAGAACTGTCATTGAAATCCACAGTTACTGCAATTACTGTAACAGTACTCCCCCCATACACAAGATCCTTGACCTCAAGGATCAAAAGAAGGAAATCTTGTCTTCAGGACAGTAGCAAATTCCCAAGTGGCCACATCAGCAGGCAGTCCAACCCATTTAACCAACACATGAGCAACAGCTTTGTTGCCTCTCTTAGCCATCTTCTTTGCAAAACAGATTCAGGACTAGGACAATTAGGATTAGCCAAATCAACAATGGGAGGACAAGAAATGGAGGACAGAACCTCATAACACCTCTTTAACAATGACACATGCACAGTATGGTGTATCTTCACTGAACTAAGCAAAAGGAGGATGTAAGCCACAGGACCAAATCTCTTGATGATCTGAAATGGGCCATAATACTTAGCAGCCAGCTTGTGGGAAGAGTATTGAGATATGGTAGTTTGTTTATAAAGTTGCACTTTAAAATAAACCCAATCTCCAACAAAAAATTGTCTTACTCCCATGAGAGTCTGCTTGTTGCTTCATCTGAAGCTGAGCTCTTAGCAAGTGATGTTTCCGTAGCTACAACCTGAGCTCTCGATTCACCAATGTAGTATCAACTTCGGCAGAGGCTGATTCACCTGGTAGATAAGGAAGATGGAGGGGTGGGGATCTACCATACAAAGCCTCATAAGGGGTTGTTTAAATGGCTAAGTGAAAGCAAGTGTTATACCAGTACTCAGCCATAAGTAAATAAGCTAACCAATTTGAAGCATCATCATTACAGTAGCATCTCAAATAGGTTTCCAAGCATCTGTTTAACATCTCTGCCTGTCCATCAGACTGAGGATGATAAGCTGTAGAGGTATGCAACAATAAACCTTGCGGAATGAAGAGCTCTTGCCTGAAGGAGCTCAAAAAAACAGCATCTCTATCACTAGTAATAGCATAAGACCATGGAGTTTGACAATGATATCCAAGAAAACTTGAGCAACTGATTGAGCGGTAAAGGGGTGTTTCAAGGGAAGGAAATGACCATACTTGTTGAGTATATCAACCACCACCAAAATCACCTCATGCCCCTTAGATTTAGGAAGACCATCAATGAAATCCATACTGATTTGAGACCAAACTACCTCATGAATTGGCAAGGGTTGTTACATACCACGATAAGCAGCTAAATCAGACTTAATTCTTTTAACACATTACATTTTTGAATGAATTCCTTCACCTCTGTCCTCATGTTCTTCCAATAAAACAGTGTCAACAACCTCTTGAGGTAACTTCAACTCCTAAATGACCACCAAGAGGGTCGGCATGCCACAAGGTGATAATGTCAGTCCTCAAGCTCTATACATTGTCAATCACAAGCTTCCCTTTCCTTAACTGACCCTGTAACCAAGTGAATTGTCTATGGGAAGTAGGATCTACCTATAGCTCTGTGATTAACTGATGCAGCTCCTGATCTGAATGCCAACTAACCACTATAGCTGGAAAAAGATCAGTATTAGTAGGTGAAATGATCAAAGCCAACAACTCAACTCCAGTAACTCTGGAAAGTGCATCAGCTACTTTGTTCTCAATTCCCTTTTTGTACTCAATATAGTAGTCAAATGGCATGAGCTTAGTCAACCACAACAACTGAAATTAGTGTGCAACTTTTGCTCCATAAGAAACTTTAATACATTCTGATCTGTCCCGGATAACAAACCTCTGGCCTAGTAAGTATTGAGACCACTTAGTAACAGCCTGAACAATTGCCAATAATTCCCTATCATATACTGACAAGGCAGCATATTCTGGGAGACAAAGTTTTACTAATAAAAGTTTTAGGATACCCCTCCTGCATAAGCACAGCCCCAATCCCATAGCCACTTGCATCTATTTCAACAATAAAAGTCTTGATTGCATCAGGCAAAGCCAAGACAGGTGCTTGAGTTAGTGCCTCTTTCAATTGTACAAAGGCATGTTGAGCTGTGGATTTCCGTTTGAACTTATCCTTCTTTGAAAGATCATTAAGAGGTCTACTGATCATCCCAAACCCTTGGATGAACCTTCTATAATAACCTGTTAAGCCCAAGAACCCTCTCAGCTATCATAAAGTGACCTAGGTATTCAATCCATTTACAATTGAAAGGACTGCAACTAGGTTGTATAATCCCCTAATCCAACATTTGTTGTACTAGACCCTCAATAACATCTTTTTTTACTGAGGGATATCTATAGGTCTCTTGTTCACAGGATCCACACCAGATTGCAGTACAATTCTATGATCAAATACACCTCCAGGAGGTGGTAAACCAACAGGATCATCATATAGAGCAGAAAATTTTTATAATACCTCCAATAATGCAGGATTTTCCTTAGAGTGTTTGTCATTGTCCAATGAATGCCCTTTCATTTCATCACTCCCTTGAGGGACTACCTGAATCATGCAAAGTTAGGACTGATTTCCTGAGTGTTTGGACAATTTCCCAGCACCAGAAGTTAATACTTAACTGCTAGATCACCCTGAGCAAATGCTTCCTACCCTTGTACCAAAACTCCATTATCAAACTCCTGAAATTCATCTTGATATCACCTAGGGTTTGTTTGGAAAGCCCCCTGATAATTGGAATTGGTGTAATTACTAGGGTAGTAATTAAAAATGACCTATTTGTTTGCCACGGTGTAATTACACTTGTCATTACAAGTGTGTTGTTTGGTTGCACAAGTATAATCATAAGGTTATATTGAATTTTAAAAATAAAAATTAATTATCTAAAATTAAAAAATTATATTAGACAAATAAGGGCCTTTATAAATGATATTAAATTGAATATTTAAGATATATGTTGTATTTTGAAAGTATATTAATTAATAAACATATGTTCTTAACTAATATTATAAAAAACAATTGATTTATATTTTCCAAATTAGTATACTTTGATTAACTTAATCATAAAAACTAAAAGTACAAAATTACTATGAACATCATGAAATGCATATTTGACAAAAAGACTAATATTATAAATATAATGTCATAAAATTATAAAAACATTTGACAAAAAGACAATATATCAAGTCTAACTAAAAAAATAGCATGCAATATAAAATATCAAGTCAATACTCCTAAAACAAATGAAATTCAAAATATAACTTAAGTTCTAAATTCAAAACAAAAAATTTAACTTAATACTCTTATGTCAAATTTCAACATAACATATATAAATATGATTTAAAATTTAAGGGAAACGTAAGTCCATAACCTTATTCAACAATGAATTTTACTTTAATTTAAAAATTAGAATACTAACAAAATTATACTAATGAAAAAAAAAACAAAAAAATAAGACAAAAAACTACATGGAATCACATGAAATAAAGGTTGAGAATGAGAAGGAAATGAAATATAAATAATATAAAATAAAAATATATTTTTAGAAAACATTAGAATAATAATTAAAAAAATTAAAACAAAAAAATAAATAAAAGGAAGAAATTAAAAAGTAATCAGCTTGTAATTACACCATGTAATTACCAACAATTCAAAATCTTCCCCCTGTGAATTGGAGAGTGTAATTACCCCTTGTCAATTACACCCAATTACCTACTGACCAAGTAATTACATGGCCAACCAAACATGTCGTGTAATTACACTCAATTACACCAATTTCAATTACCAAGGTGGCTTTCCAAACAGGCCCCTAATGTTAACAACCACTGAACCCCCAACACAACCCTATAAGAACCTAGTGGTAGTAATAGAAAGTCAGCTACAAACTCAGCTCCCTGTAGCAACCAAGTGATAGTAATCATTTTGTCCACCTCAGTGTTATGAAAGGCAGGCGCTCGCCTTTCGCATTTGGCGATAAGGCGAGCCGAGGCGAGGCAGTGTCGCCTATTTCCAGCGAGGCGAGGCGACTTCGCAAAGGCGAGGCATGGCGAAAGGTGAAGGTGGTGAGGCGAGGCGATGGCGTCACCTTTTGTATTTATTTTTTTAAAATGTCTGATTTAATAATAAAAGCCAAATTAGGATTCTTTTTGGGTATTTTTGCAAAGCTTCATCGCAAGGTACGAGTACGACCTTTTTTTCTTCTTTTTCTTCAGTTCTTCTCTGCTTCATTCACGACCTTTTTTCTTCTCCTTCGCGACTGCGCGACCGCGACCACGACTGGCTCAGCTCAGGTACGAGTACGACCTTTTTTTCTTCTTCTTCTTCAGTTCTTCTCTTCTTCTCTTCTAGTTCTTCTCTTCTTCTTCTTCTTCTCTTCAGTTTTCTATTTTTTTTCTAGAAGTTCTGGAATCTAGAATAAATGTCTCTGCTCTCGTAGACTCGTACTCTGTTTTACGGTTGTAGACTTGTAGTGAATGTTCTGTTCTGTTCAACTGCAATCTGCCTATAGTTAAAAAAAAAATATAGCTGCATAGAGTCCAGGACACAATTAATAAGTGTTAGTCTTCCCCCTAGGGATAGATATTGACTCTTCCAATTCACCAATCTTCTTTCACACTTTTCAATCACCCCATTCCAAATACCTAAAGACCTGCTGTTAGCTCCCAGAGGCATCCCCAAATAAGAAGTAGGGAGGTCACCAGTTCTTCCACCAAGGGTCCTAGCCAGAGAGGATAGGTCAGGAACTACATTAACCGAAAATAAGAAGCTCTTATTCCAATTTATATGAAGTCCTGATACAGCTTCAAAGAGAATAAAAATCACCCTCAGCATCCTGAGTTGTTCTTTATTGGTATCACAGAAGATGAGAGTATCGTCTGCGTATTGTAAATGGGTGATCGCGTTCACATCCCACTCTGTTTGATATTTTGAATCCCTTTAACCCAAGGTTCTCCCGAGCAGTTTTCAGCATATCACTTAGCCCTTCCATTGCAATGATGAATAGAAAAGGTGATAGAGGGTCACCTAGCCTTAGGCCTCTTTGAGCCGAGAAGAAGCCTGTGGGAGAGCCATTGATAAGAACTGAGTATTTGACAATTTGAATGCAAAATTTCATCCATTTTAGCCATCTACCACCAAAACCTCTTTTATAGAGAGTTTCCCACAAAAACTACCAATTCAAGTGATCATATGCCTTTTGTATGTCCAGCTTGAAGAGAATTCCTGGAGCATTGCTTCTAGTTCTAGAATCCACACACTCGTTTGCCATGAGGATGGCATCCATTATTTGCCTACCTTTAATGAAAGCCAACTGTTGAGTGTCCACTAGTTTGTGCATCACCTTTTTGAGTCTCTCAGTAAGAAGCTTAGATATGATGTAAACACTACCAATTAGGCTGATTGGTCTGAAGTCAGTGAGTTCCTTTGCACCTATCTTTTTGGGAATCAAGGCCACATAAGTTGAGTTGAAGCTTTTCTCAAAAACACATCTCTCATGGAAGTTCTTAACAGCATTAATAACTTCTTCTCCTATGACTTCCCAGCAGTGAGTATAGAAAGCCATGGTATAGCCATCAGGCCCAGGTGCCTTGTCTCCGGCACAAAGCTTTACACTCTCCCATATCTCTTGGTCCTAGAATTCCTTTTGAAGCATAAGATTATCTTCTTCAGAGATTCTGTGTCCTCCCCTGCAATTACCTGAGGGTCTCCAAGTCTCAGTTTCAGTGTATAATTCCTGGTAGAAATCCACTATCGCTTTCTTTATAACTTCTGGTCTCTTGACAGCTTCCCCATTCACATTTAACTCATCAATAGAGTTATACCTTTTGTGTGCATTGGCAGTTCTATGGAAGAATTTGGTGTTATTGTCACCTTGCTTTAACCAATTAACCCTTGATCTTTGTCTCCATGATATCTCCTCATACTTGGCAATGTTCTCAAACTCTAGGACACTGAGAATTCTCTAGTCCTGTGTTTCCTCAAGTTCAGCAAGTTGACTGAGTATACTCTGTTTTTGAAAGGCTAGATTTCCCTGGCCAGACTTGCTCCAGTCCCTTAGTTTGTTTTTTAAAGCCTTTAGTTTGAAAGCTAAAACAAAATCAGATCTTCCTTCACATGTTATGGAAGTCCACCACTCCTTGAGCCTTTCCAAGAAACCCTCTGTGTGTAACCACCAGTTTTAAAATTTGAAATAAGATTTCACAGGCTCCCAATTCCCACATTGCAACATAATCGGAATGTAATCAGATGTTACTTTCAGTAGAACTGACTGCTTAATGTTTTTGAAGCCTTCATCCCATTCATTAGACACTAGGAATCTGTCTAATCTAGCCGCAATATCATGCATGTCCCCTTTCCTCCAAGTATATTTACCACCTGCTAGTTGAGGGTCCAACAGATTGAGGTCCATAATGAATTCAGAAAAATCGTTCATTGCTTTTGATATTCTGCAGCAGTTCTTCTTTTCCGAAGGATATCTGACTGTGTTGAAGTCTCCACAAACCACCCAGGGCCCATTGACTAGACCTCTCGCTGATCCAACTTCCCACCAGACTTCTTCTCTTTCTTCTCTATTATTAGGAGCATAAACACCCGTAAGGAGCCAGATGAATCCTGTAAACTGGCAAGATATAGAATACTCTCCTACACTACTGATAACTCCGTCCTAGACTTTCCCATCCCATAGAATTAGAATGCCCCCTCTAGTCCCACTAGGTTCAAGTTGACAGAACTTTACTCCTCTATTGGCCCACAATTCTTTTACAATGTTACTGTTATCCCCCTCAATCTTAGTTTCTTGAAAGCAATATACATATGCTTTCCATCCATGAATTAGATTCTTGATAACACACCTCTTGTTTGCCTGGTTAAGGGCCTCTCACATTCCATGAGATTATCTTCACTCTCATTGGGAACTTGGGACGGTGTATCCCCCTTTGCTTCTTGTGTCGTTGCTTCTGAAATTACTTCCACACTCTAAGCTTTTCAATTCTTTAGACCCTTTTATTGTTGGTGTTAATTTACTAGTGTTTACCCCATTATCTTTGTTAATTTTCCTCATACTGTCAATCTTCATGAATAATGATAGAGCTTCTTCTTTACACCCCTTGATGTCCACTCCAAATTCCTTGGCCAATTTGTTTATGTTCTGATGGATCCAGATAGGGACATCGAATTCTGGATCATCTCCTTCTTCTGGGCTGAGTTGATTTAGTGGCACGGCTTCTTCAAACGGAATCACACTAGTATTGACTACTTCAGTGCTTTAAGGGTTGTTTCCTTGTGTGCAGGTCCTAGCCTGCTGCCAGAGAATCTCAGAGGTATCTACAATATTCCCCATCGTGGTTTCTGCTCCTCTCTTCTCCTTTGAAATTTCTTCCTCTCTCAGAAATATCCCCTGCTCTGTTACGAACTCTACTGTCTGATGTGGAGTAGTGGAGGAGGAGGTAATTAAGTTAGCCTCAAGTTCCACCACAATTGGGTCCAACAAAAGAGAGAAAGAATTCTCTGCAGGCAGCCCATTTGAAATGGATTGGGCCAGAAGTTCTGGTCCAATTTTTTCCCCTTATTTACTAAGATTGATTTCTTATGAAGAATAGAGTGGTGGGCCATTGGTTTACGTGTGGTATCAGGTGCTGGGCCAGCTGGCCATTTTGAAATTTCTGGATCGTACGAGGACCCCACGTGACCACTCACTTCTTTAAACCCTAATAGGCTATCTTTCCCCTTTTGACTGGACACTTCTTCAGACCTTTGGGTATTAATGGGTATTCGTTTCCGTTCTTCAGAGATCACTCTAGCCGGTGTCTCGACCCATATTTGCACTTTGAATGTCAAATTTCCGTAGGTCAGCTCCACAGTGCTCGGAATTGACTCGCCATCTCCTCGCACCTTCAACCTTGCCCATTTGAGGTGATTGCGTAATTCTGTCTCTTCTTCCATACAGATCCAGCCTCCACAGAGATTTCCGATCTCACGGAAGACTTTTTGGGACCACAAATGGAGAGGGAGTCCCACTATTCTTATCCAGACTTGATCTGGTCTCTCAAAAATGGCATTTGAGGTCGGTGACCACCATTGAAGGTTGAATTTGTAGGATTTCCAGAACCAGTTCCCCCTTACTATGTGATCAGCAACTGTTCTATTGGGGAATTCGAAGAGAAATCGATTCCCCCCCAGATCGAAGATATTGATACCGTGACTGTGCCTCCATGTGCTTGCTACCCATCGTCGGATCTCTGGTAAAGTGATGCCTGGGATCTCCTCCCGAAGGAATCTGACAACACTCTTTGCTAGCGACTCATTCTGATTTGTTGAAACAGCATCTAATATAATGAGTGAATTCCCTTTTTGTTGAATCCTCGCACCATTTAATTCCCTTGTAGACCATTTATTGTTCCTGACAGTGTCTGAATATAATAAACCCTTCTCAGTTTTCCTATGTGATGTTTTACCTATCAGTTTGGCCTTAGCATTTATGAAGACTGATATTTTGGTAGCTATGTCCATCCATCCAGAGTTTAAAGACCACTCAGGTAAGATGATGACATCTCTCCTCTTGTCCTGCACCTTTATAATGCTAATATATCGACCAAATTTGTTGTAGTTCCTAGCGCAGAAAAGCTCGGTAAAGTGGTCCTGACGTTTCCATCTGCGTACAGTGTTTCCATGGCTTTTTGAAGCTTCCTTGAGGGTGTAGGCTAGCCACTCCATTGTCTTCTGGCTAATACTCATCCTCGTCATCATTTTGCGACCTCTCTCTACCCAGTCATACCAAGTTTCGGCTCTGGACACCACCCTGGTAATGTCGTACGATTTGAAACCAACAGCAAAGAAAATTGTATCATCCCCCATAGTTGCAGAGAGAAAAGGGGAGAAAAACTTGAAGAAGTAGAAAAGGAAAGAAGAAGAAGAAGAAGGGAAGGAAGGCGAGGGTGTGTTTCCGGCAATGGAAAATCAACGGCAAGGGATTCTAGGGCCCAGAAGGGACCGCTTGAGGCTTACCTCGGTAGGAGTGCCTAGGAGCATTTTTTTGATACCATATTTTCTGGACTCTGTTGAATGTAGAATGAGTATTACAATGTCTATTTTATCTAGAGTACAACTTGATCCACTTAACTCTATCTAATGGAATCAGTTATGACTAATCAATTTACTTAACAGTCCTAACTAATTTCCTGAAACTGTGTTACTGTAGCTTAACAGTAATAATTGTCATTTAAATCCACAGTTACTGCAATTACTGTAACAAAGTCAGTGTTTTTAGGTGTCTAGCATCCAGCAAAGTCAATGATTCCAGGCCCAAAAATTTCAGAGGGGAAAATGCTAGGGTCATTTGCATGAATGCCCTTATCTTGGGGTGGTGTTTGCCCCTCAAATCTGTGGTCTTTAATTTTTTTTTCCTTCAGCACTTTTAAGTAACAAAATCAATGGCCGAAAATACACTAGAGACTGGAAAAAATAAAAATTGTTTAGCATAAGTTTATATTTCTGTATCATAATATAACACAAGTTATGCCTTCAATTATGCCGCTTAATTCCTATGGAGGCATAAGTTCAGTTCAGAACTCACAAGTTATGTCTTCAAAGTTATTACAAGTTATGCCGCTTAATTTTTACAGAACTTATGCCTATGCCTCAGTTTCAGAATCCACATGTTATACCGTAAAAGGCATAACTTAGTTCCTAAAGAGCTTATACCAACAGAGGCAAAAATTATCTAAACTTATGCCAAGAAAATTCGGTATTACACAACTTATGCCCAGTGAAGTAGGTACTACATAACTTATGCTGGATAACTTAATTCCCACAACTTATGCTGGCCGAGGCAAAAGTTCTCTGAACTTATGCCAAGCAAAATTAGGTCATAGATAAGGATACTTTAGCCCACAAATTTCATTAAATGAGCAGTAGGGGGCAAAATTAAAAACCATCATGTTTGAGGGAAAAAATAGAAGACCACCCTGAAATAGGAGCAATCCGTGCAAAAACTTCAAAACTAACTGCTATATTGCAACATGAATAAGATGATTCCTTCCATGACATGAAAGCGAAAAGCTAGTCGACTTTCTTTTCCTTGAAATGACTTGCTGATTACCAGTACTTTTGGAAGGAAAGTTCACAGATTCAAGGCACCATCTATTCTCATTAACTTTAGAGAAAGACATACTTGAACCATTTCAAAGGTAAATTTTCCCTAGGTTCCGGCGGACCAACTGACTAAATGATCTACTCTTAAGGAACATGTAATGGAAGTGTGTATGGAGATACCTTGCTTTCAACCAAACCAAAGAATTATAAAATGAAATAATTGAAATTGGAGCAATGTCTTAGACACACTCTTGTTATAAGTTAAAATAAATTGTAAAAAGAAGTAACAATAATGCTATGAGGCCAAGTATAAGAGTATAATTTACATCAAGAACAAAGGAATTCTACCAACAGGCAATAAAAGAAAACTAACCATGGAGCCATTCTAAAGATGAGGACGCCGAAGTTGTCAATATAGTAAATGTATAAAGAACCTCTCCTGTATTACGAGACGGAACAAATCTCAATGGCAGTATTCAAGTTGTCCAATGGAAATAATTGCTAACTAAAGTAAGTACAAAACAACACATCAGGTTGTAGCAATATTCTATACTTAACAAGAGCAGTATTTCAAATCCAAAATGTAAGTACATAATTAACATAAAATCTACCAATTGTAATCTGGCTCACATTTAAAATAAGAAAAGGACTAGAGATTAGTCATTGCCAAGATATCAAAAGTTGTTCCAGAATCAATTTTGGATGCCGTTAGAAAATTAAAATAAACAGATCATGAATGAGAATGATGTTAATATTGTGACTAGTAACGCACTATTCGTCACCCTAAAAAATATGGTAGTTCACCTTCATGATTCTTCCAAGAGTCAAAAAGGGCAGCAAACACCAGGGGGCGGGCATCCTTAAAATGTATGTAATAAGGTTGCTTTTTTGACCCATCCTTTCTCCACTCATAAAATCTGAAGAAAATTGCATCAGTGAGAACCATTGATATTGCAATTGAGACAAATTCTGCAATTCTGACAACAAATAAGAAACTTACATGAAAGAAGCTTTGGCTTCTCCAAAATGTGCTCTGACTTTTTTTTTGAAATTGGTAACTTAAGATGTGCTCTGATTTTTAATAATTCTACTCCAGTTTTTCTTTTGTTTTTAGGAAGGAAGCGAATTTAGGTAAGCTCCATTCACTGGAAGTTATTGATGGCATGACCGTTATCAAGAAAATCTCAGTTTGACAAGTCAGCTTTGTGAAAAGAAACAGATAAAAGCAGATTGGACATAGAAATGGATACTCTAACAGATTTGTATAGCTGAAGAAAAAGCCTACCCCTCAACTGCAACCAGGCACCTATTCTTTGGGATAAGGCGGCGAAATGAAGCCTTCTCCTTTATTGACTCAGACCGAGCATTAAACTGCAAACAACCATGGTCATATACTGTTGTGTGGCCAAGATGTTCAATCCATATGTAAGTAAGGCATTATGTGATCAAATCTAACTGAGAAAATGTCATTGTATTGTAAATGGTTATATTCTAGATGTTCTATCCTCTTCCCCGAAAAGAATTCTAACAATTCTTAATAAAATCAAACAAACTACACCAGATAATCTCTATTCTTTTTCTATTTCTCTTCTCAAACCCACTCCCACCACCCCACAGGTACTAGAAGCAGATGAAGACATTGATGGAGTATTCAAACCGTCACTCATGCAGTAGTTCAACAAAGTGATATATTGACTGATTCCACAGCTAAAATGAAAGTTACAAATTAGGAAATTATATGATATTTGACACCGAAATTTTACATCACTCTAAGCTTGATAGATTGTTGAACAAACATACATTTATAGGAAAAATACAAGTTTAAACAAATGATAACTAGGAACAAAAATAACCTAAATATCAACAAACATAAATCTTCCCAGACAGGTGACTGGAATCCTAGGAGAGCAAAATGAGCAGGCTAAAAATCACCAGAAATTGTTGAGAAAAGTTAGATGGAAAATGTAGACGTCATCAAAGATAAAATCACTCTTTTACACAAAAGATCAATATATTGCCAATAGAAGTAGAAACAGGTAATGTGAAATGTGAAGCAAACAAGAGAGTTCAGTGCCTACAGCTAAAATAAGTTCAAGAGCTTATTCGAAATTTTGTTTTAAAAGCAATGAGGATGTGGTATCTTTATGCCCTGGAAAGTTTTCAACATACAAAAATAAAAATATAGAACTGATTAAGGGGGCACTTGGTGCAGATACCGTATCATATCAGACATGACGCTGAATAATCCGCTGTTTGGTACTTGGATTTAGGTTTTATGTTGTTAAACACCATACCAAGCATTATTCAACAACTCAACAAGGGTGGTATTTTCAATTGGGGTACTAGAAAATCCTTATATTCGGCCAGAAATTGACAACTTTATGGGCAAAGAATTATAGCCTAACAACTACCTACAGTCTTTCCCTGTACTACCTTCTACTTCCATTTATCATAAGGCAGCCCACCAAATCATTAAACTAAGACAAATCATAAACAGGGTGGAGCAGGTTAAAACAATTTTTTTAAAAACAATCTTAAATGAAAATTAACAAGTTTGTTATTTTGAACTCATCAGGTTTAGGTATATCGGGTGAAAAAATAAGAAGTTGTATGCAGGGCAGTGCAATGAGAGCGAAGCAGCTTTAACTTTCAAAGTAATTAAAGGTACTTGTACATTAATGATTAATCAGTGTTTCATTTAGTAAAACTTAAGTTCTTAGTTTCATAAATTTATAATTTAATTTACTTCATAAAATATAGACCTTACTTTTAGCATGTTTCCAAATATTTTGAAAGAAAATTTTTCAAGTAACGAAAACTTTATGTTATACTTCCTGAATAAATTTAGAGTGATAATGCAGTAAGATAAGCATTAAATATCACATCTTATAATATGACAAAGCATTCTACAAAGGCACTAATGAGAACACAAGTTAATCCACTTAGCCAACCAAAAAACAAGATTAAATTTTTATATAATATATCCTATTTTTATCGCAATGAACCAAATCATAATCTCCATATTGTATTAATAGTTATCCTAATACTACACTCATAATATCATCTTCCCGTTGCACCAATTTGACTCCTATAACTCATTAAATCTGTAATCAGTTATACCTATCAAAACCACTGTCCCTTTCTTGTGGACCGAGTTAATAAACAATAAACTATGAATTTATCATAGTAAAATGCTCGACAAAATCAAAACAACTCTCAAAATGAAACAAGTGGACAATCAGTGGCAAATTTCCATTTACCATCCTGTAATGGTCAGGCTTTTCAGTTTTCTTAGTGAAGCTGGGAACAAGACCCCATTTCATACAATGAAGAACAGCGCCTTCGTTGTTGGCCCCATCTTCTCTCCTTACCACTGGTACACTAAACCCCGGCGACACATTATATGACGGCCGATACCTAAAAAACAAGTTCACACAATTTCATTTTCGAATTTTTGGTTCAAAAACATCAATATTTCAGGAACATCTCATTAAAACTGTTTAATTTGAAAGAAACAAAAAACTAGTAACTGAAAAAGAAAGAGGTTACCGGTTCATGTCAACGTGACGGACGCGGCGTCCGTTGAGGTGACATGCCCGAGGAATGTCATCGGGCCTGAGAGTACACCGAGCTCTTCCACACATCAGTTAATCGGCGACTTGTGTTTTTGCTTTTCGTTTCGTTTTGTTTCGCTTCGATTCTGAAAGGGTCCAAAAGGCGGGAAGAGAATAGGGGAACTCCGCAATGGGTAATTTGGTAATTGTGTGGAATGCCAATGGCCGTTTGATTAGAGTAGCAATGGTATTGACTGTTGAGATTTGAGATTCTTCTTTCCCAAATCCTCTCTGTCGGGAAAATGGGAAGTCGAAAACTTATGGGAAAAAGTCCGAAAATATTCTTAAATTTTTAATCTTAGATTTGAATTATGTAACTTCAACCTAAATTTTGAATCCTTTAAATTATTAGGCAAATTTTTAATTTTATATTCAAGAAATTAAAAATCTATATAAAAGAGAATCTTAAATTCGCCTATATGGCGCCCCTCACCATTTAGCAATTATATTTAATTTTTTTTATAAATATTTGCAATTTTCACGACTTTTCAACATCCAGAAAAGAAAAAACATTTTCATGGATTTTCAATATCGGGGTTTTTCAAAATCAGTACTTTGCAATTTTCACAGCTTCCCATAAATTATCTCTTCAATATCAAGTGTTTCCTCTTACATTATGTATTCTTCCTTCATTCGGAAATCGACTATCCCTCATTTGATTGTGATTTATTTTCTTCCTTCGCTTCTATGTGTCCTTCACTTTCCTCTTCACTTCTATAAGTAAAGAAATTGTATTGAATTTAAATTCATAAATTAATTTGGACTATATTAAATTCAACAAAAATAGTCCAGATAATATGGCAATTTAAGTCAAATAAATGACCCACTAGAATCATATAACGTGTCAAAGTTATGTAGCAATCTAAGTCAATTTAAATGAGTCACTACAATCATGTCACGTGTCAAAGTTATATGGCAATCCAAATCAAATTAACTGAGGCATTACAATCATGTCACATGTCAAAGTTATGTAGCCATTCAAGTCAAATTAAATGAGCCACTAGAATCATGTCATGTGTCTTAGTTATGTGGTAATTCAAGTCAAATAAAATGAGCCACTACAATCATGTCACATGTCAAAGTTTGGGGCAATCCTAGTCAAATTAAATGAGTCACTACAATCATATCAAATGTGTATGTGACATGTTCTAACCAATCAAAATAGAGCTTCTCAATAGTGGAATGTGATTGGGCAGTTTAATCCGACCAATCAAATCACACATGTACACCACTCCCTACAACTATACATATGGGTCTTCATTATTTTTAGAAAGAGGAGTTTTCAAGAACAAGATGCAAGAAGAGAGCTCGTGGATCAAAGGCTGCAAATTCTCTACAAGCTATAAGTTCAAGCAATCAAACTTGAGTTCAAGTCCAAGATCAAGAAAGAAGACAAATATCAAGATATTCAAGATCTAGTTACTTGTTCATAGTCATTATTTGTCATAACCATACAAGTGTTCGTGACAAATAATTCAATCCATGTTTGAAGACGAAGATTCACGATTAATCTATTCAAGCCCTTGAATCTAAATCAAATTCAAGCCCAACATATTTCATATTATTTGAAGAATCAGAGGATTATCATAGAGATTGTAACACTCACTATATTTTAAAATCAATACTCTATTTTGGTACACCAAGTGAGGCAACATCTACCTCTCATCTCTTTATATCGATCATCAAATTTCAAGAACACTAAAATGGAAACTAAAAAGTTCACTCCAAGTCTATTCTTGCTAAGGCTATTGATTCTAATTTTTCCTCTAGGTGGAGAACATATGAGATGTGTCACGCCCCGAGCCTATACCTTAGAAGTGGCTGACACTCATCATCATTTCTGGTCCCAAGCGAACCTTTCATCTGGCTTATTACTATGCGGAAGACTGGAAAATTTATATAGATACTTTATGAAAAATGAGCATCACAATGATTAAACAAAAATAAAAACATCTCAACAACTTTATCTTAAAGTGTGAAAAGTCTGAATAATAATAATAATATATGAATTGGAGAACATCTGAAATAATTGACTTGATTGACTCTTCTAACTCGTCTATAAAGCCTTTAATAAGCTGAAAATAGGTGTTGGGATAAAATTTTTGACTACCTGAATAATTCACTAGCAATGTCTACTAAGTACTAAACAACTAGATACACTGGAGCCCTCTAAAAGCAAGGAGGTATCACCAAATGCTAATGGGAAAAAAACCTAGTGAAGCGTTTGTTGTCAATCTTGAAAATCTGAGTCTGCATCATTTAAAAATGCAGCACCAAATAGCGTCAGTACATGAAATTTATGGTATGTAAAATAGCTTAATGAAACAACTAGCTAAAGTGAATATATTGAACTGAAAGAGTAAATCTGAAGGTAGACTTGTAAAATAGTCAACTGAAAAGTAAAGTATGCATGTGTACTCTAACAACCAAGCTTTACAACTGAATATGTATGTAATAGTAGCAAATACTGAAAATAATATACTTTATCTTTTTGGGGAGTTTCTCTAACCGAAAACCATCACGTGAGCCTCATGATGATACAACGTCCTGTCCATATTTTCAGAGCCATTCAATACCTTGTGAAGGTAAAGGATGGACTTAACTATTGGATCTAGTCTCTGATCCCCTATCATAGGCTTTCTGCGGAGTCGTCCGAACCAACGATATGATCCTATCCTACATTGGCGACACAGCTTTGGGGTTTTGAATTATCTTAACTCTTACCCATCTCGGCGTTCAATACTACTCCCAAAACAATGTAATAATGCTCAATAACTATAAAAATGTCTCCCTTTAGAAAAAAAAAACTAAAAATATGTTACTTTGAGCCTATACTCAATAATATTGCATTAGAATTGAACTGAACTTTAAAACTTGACTATTCTTTTCTGAAAATTTGACTGCTTTCTCAAATCAGTGATATGCTTTTTTTAAAGCTAAACATGTTTTCTTTATGAAACTATCTATACTTTCTTTCTAAAAATATGCATCTTGATGCAAAAATATGCTTTCTTGAACTCTTCTAAAGTAATACAATTGAAGTAAAATATACTTTCTTAAAACTCTTCTAAATAATACTCTTGAAGTAAAATATACTTTCTTGAACTCTATTTTGAAGAATTTTTTAAATATCTTGAAATATACTTACTCATAAAAACAATGCATAAGGAATAGTATGACAAGGTTTTCAAATAACTTTAGCTGAGAAGGGGGTCATATGGTAGGATAGCATGAACCCTAAATCAATCAAGGATCACCATCAAGATATAGTATAATTAATTCAATAATGAAATCAATAATAAACACGTTCGAAATAAAGAAATTTGAAAATCATTGACTTTGGTTAAAAATCTAGTTTTGATCTTTCTAAATGAAACAATATATTTAGGGTGTGAGGAAGAACTTGATCCCTCACTATGATAGACATACATACCTTAGACACTTCACAAGTATTGAAGAAGAATCCTAACTTGATGAAGAACGATCAAGAAGCCCTTTCTTAAAATTCTTGAATTCGTTTCTTAAAAATCCTATGGTCAATGATTAAGATTTCTTTCAACAATTCATGAATAAACGAAGGAATTTGAATTGGGAAGCTTGAAATCTATGGAGAAAGACTTACCTTGATTAAGGAGGAGAAGTGGAGGAGAGAAGACCACTACGAGAGCTTGAAAGAATGGTAAAAAATTAGAAGAATTGGACTAACACTGACATAAATAATTTTTCGTCATTCAACCGGCGTTTGACCGGTGAAACGCCTATCAAAACTTATTCAACGCTAGAGAAACGCATGTTCAAAATAGAAAACCTCTTAATTTTTCCTCAACTGGCGTTTTGCCGGTTCAGAATTGTTCAACGCCGGCAAATCACATGTCTAAGACAGAATGTCTAACAAAACTAAAATGATTATAACTTTTTACTCGGACTTCAATTTGATGAGAGGTCGGCGGAGTTGAAAAGAAGACTCATAGGCCTTTTGTTTGATAGGTAACGAGACACATAACTCTTTATATTCTATTAGATATGAAGTTGACCCATGTAAATTCTTGCACCAAAACTCAACCTTAGGAAACTTTCAACTCAACTTTGTACTAGAGGATTCTTATGACCTTAATTCATCTTCAAAAAACCCTTTCCACTCTTAGGGATTGATATTTACACCTATGCACAATTAAGAATCACCCAGTACAGGCCTATAAGCATACGCAAAAAGATTCGAGTCTTAGCTTAGGAATTTTTCGATCGGGTGTTACGAACAGTGAAACTAAAAGTGCGCCTAAGCGCAAATAGACTTCGCCGCTTCACATGACCTAAGGCGAGACTCATGTCAGTGGGGTTTTCTAAATTTTTTTTAAAAAAATCATCAGTTTTAAAAAATTCCTTTTAAATTATTATAAATGGTCTGTCCTAGTTCCCTAGACTATAATTAAAGAAGTCACAAAGTTTTCAAATGACAAAAACAGAGAAGATGAAGAATTATAAGAAGATAAGAGGAATTGAAGGATTGAAGCACAATGAAAAAAATCAATCAAATCCAAGACTTCTTCAGTTGGCGGAACAAGCAGCAAGCAATTACAGGTAGCTTCTTTCTCTTATTTAATTTGATTCTTACTTTTTACGAATTTCATAAATTGTTGATCTGAACATTCAATTTTTCATACTCCTTTTTATCTTTGTAGAAAATTAAAAAATAAATGAAAGTATGGGACATTTTTCCTTATTTCATGACTTATGGTGTCTTAACTTTAATAATGATCAATGCAAATTTAACATCACGATAATAACAAAGATAATTTCCTTAGAAGCCATATAGCCATAGTGATGGAACCTATATATATATATATATATATATTTGCTCAGTTATAATTGCATGCAAAGTTCTTTATATATTATTTTTTATTTCAGCTTAAAAATAAAAAAGGACCTGTCCAGTGTCCAATTTTTTGTTCTTGTTATCTATTTATTTATTATTTAGAAATTATAACTACTGTATTATAACTTTTTTTTTAAAATAAAAAAAGTTGCAGAACTATAAATGCAGAGGACTTGTCCAAAGGCAATAGAAGGAATCCTGGTTGGAAATATAATTATTTGAAGAATCTTGACGACACTACAAGAGTCATGTGTAATTTTTATGGAAAAACAACCATGGGTGGAATTAAACGGGCAAAACAACATTTGATCGAAAACTTTCGGAATGCAGCAAAGTGTAAAAAATGCCCACATGAGGTTAAAGAGGAACTGAAAAATTACAAGGAGGAGAAAAAAATAAGAAAGAAAGTCTATACTAACGATTTTTCTAAATTTGATGAGTTTGATTATCAAGACGATGTCAGTGGAGAAGATGAAGTCCACGAGATCAATCATACGAAAAGAGGTAAAGGAAGCTTTCCTAGTGGCTCTAATAAGAAATTGGCCTAAGAAAAGGGACCCATGGATGTATTTCTACAAAAGCGTGAAACACTTAGGAAAATAAATATCAAAGACTCGTGTGATAAAGAAGCAAGAGCAATGGCGATTCAAAAAGTAGCTCGCTTGTTTTACGATAATGAGATTTCATTTAATGTAGCTTGCTTAAAAAATTATAAGGAAGCAATTGAGGCTATAAAAAGGTATGGTCCAAACTTGAAGCCTCCAAGCTACCATGAATTAAGGGTTCCATTACTTAGGAAGGAAGTTGACTTGACTAATAAGATTTTAAACAAACATAGAGAAGAATGGGTGAAGTATGGAACTTTCATTATGGAAGATGGATGGTCAGATAGAAAACAAAGAACTTTGATGAATTTTTTAGTTAATTCTCTGCATGGAACAATGTTTATAGAATCGATAGATGCTTCCTCACTTGTTAAAGATCTGAGAGAAATTATGTGAATTGCTTGATAGATATGTGGAGCGCGTTGGAGAACAAACTGTGGTTCAAATTGTAAGTGATAATAGTAGCAACTTTGTATTTTCTGGTAAGAATTTATTACTTTTAAAATCTAAGTTTTATGTTTTACTTTCTAATATCGATCAAAGTTCTGAATTCTAAATTTTAACATATCTATTTATCCTTTTTTTCTATAGGTCAACTGTTACATAGAAAAAGAACACACATATTTTGGACGTCGTGCTGCTTATTGTGTAGATCTTATGTTAGAAGACATAGGAAAGATTCCTCTCATCAAGAAGACCATCCAAAAAGCAATTTCTCTTGTCGGTTTCATTTATAGGCACTCAGAAGTCTTAAATATGATGAGAGATTTAACTAAAAATAAAGAGTTGGTGAAATGTGGGATTACTCGATTTGCAACAAATTTTCTAACTTTGCAACGATTTCTTTGTCAAAAAATAAATATGCGAGCAATGTTTACATCTGACAAATGGGTGATTAGTAAGTGGACTAAGTTACCAAAGGGGAAAAGTGTAGCACATATTGTCATGATGACAACATTCTGGTTTTTTGTATTGTGAAGATAATGAGGCCTCCTGTTAAAGTGTTGCGATTAGTTGATAATGAGAAAAACCTTTCATGGGTTACATTTATGAAGCCATGGATAGAGCTAAGGAGTCTATTGTAAAGGCATTTGAAGGGAATACTAAAAAATGTGAAGATATCTTTAAGATTATTGATGAAAGATGGCAATGCCAATTGCATCATCCATTATATACTGCTAAATATTATTTAAATCTAGAGTTCTTCTTTCAAAATCCAGCTATTGAAAATTGTCAAGAAGTAACAAAAGAGTTGTATGCTTGTATTAAAAAATTGGCTTAAGTCATCAACAACCACTTAATGTTGTCCACATAACTCACTTAGACACCTCAACCTAACCTTATACCTATTGAACACCTCTACCAACTCGAATTTGAACCATTTGAACACTTTTTTGACAATCAGCTAAAAGTGTAAAATGTGTGTAACGCACTAGCGATGACGTGGCAAATTGACAAATTAATGATGTACATGTGGCATTTTAAGTTAAAATAATAGTTAAAAATTTATTAAGGAAAAGTCCATGTCCGCCCGTAGTCGACCCTGCAACCTTCTCTATTCAATGTGCTTTCATCCAGATATCAATCCATCGTCTCTCTTAATTCAACTTTAAAAAATTCACATTTGTTTCTTAAAGAAAAAAAGTGTGAAATAGGAAACTACATATTCTTCTTTAATTTCTTCATTTTTATCCTTTTTCGTCTCAGATTTGGAAGAAAGTTGAAGGAAATTCAACCATTAATTGTGGAATTGAACTATTTGTGAAGAGATTTTCCAACTTTAAATAAGAGGTTCTAAAACTGTTTGTTTGAAATCGAATCCTTCTTCCATTTCTCTTCAATAGTTAATGGTGGAATTGGACTTTTTTCAGAAGAAATTATTCATTTTTGAAAAGAAATTTTAAAATTGTTTGGTTTGTAATTGAACCCATTTCTATTTTCTTAATTTTTATCTTGTTTTTGTTTTGGGTGCCGAAGGAAATTCAATTTTAAGAAGAAATTTTTAATTTTTGAAAAGGATAATGGTGCTTTCTAGATGAATATGATAGTGGTGAGGGAGAGGGTGAGGTGGCTGAAGATAAGAGAGAAAGAAAAGGGTGGATGGTGGTAGCGGCGGGCGTGGTGGAAATGGTGGTGGTGGCGGGCGAGCCCAGTGGAAATGGTGATGGTGTTGGAAGAAGATATGATCAAAGAGGAAAGAAGATGAAAGAGATACAAAAATATAACAAAAAATGTTAATGTACTAAATATTGTGTAATCACTTTCTACGGCATGTCAGCGAAAAGTGTTCAATAGGTACTTATTTTGAATAAGCTTAAGTGTTCAATAGGTACAACTTCTAGTTAAGGTATCTAAGTAAATTATGCGGACAACTTTGAGTGGTTGTCGATGACATAAGCCTAAAAAATTGGTTCCAAGCATTGAAGTACAAGACAAGATCATATCTGAGATATCATTGTACACAAGTGCTGAACAACAGTTTGGCCTTCCTATTACAAAAAGAGCCAGAACGATAAGATCTCCTGGTAAGTGAATATAATAGCATTTAAATTCTAAATTATTAGTTTATATTTAAAAGTTTACTTAATACTTCTTACTTAGTACTTAAGGTAGTAACTTATACATAATGATTGTCTACATAACCCTTTTTATAGTTGAATGGTGGAATTTATATGGTAATTCAGCTCCCCATCTCCAAAAATTAGCCATTAGAATTTTGGGTTTAACAACTAGTTCTATTGGATGTGAGCGTAACTGGAGTGTGTTTTAGCATATAAGTATTATGTATTCATAGTTGTATACATCATATTTATTAATTTTTTTGACATAATTAACCAATTAAACTAATTTACTAACACTAAAATAATCACTGCAAAAGATCCATACCAAAAAAGGAACAGATTAGAGCATCAAAGATTGAATGATCTAGTATATTTTAAGTACAATCGTCCTTTAAAAGTTTGTTATGACTTGCGGAGTGTCATTGATCCAAATTCGTTGGATAATACTGGCTATAGTAATGAATGGTTGGTTGGAAAGATGGGTGGGAAACAGAAGATGAATTGGTGTTTGGTGATGACAACTTAACTTGAGGGTGATGTTTCAAAGAGCGTCGGGTAGTGAAGACGTGCTGACAGAAACAAGGCAACAAAAGAGATACTCAGAAGTTATTACAACGAATGTCTCAAGCTCCCGAGCTCCACGTGTTGACATAGAAGATGAGGTTGATTCAGATGAGTTAGGGGAAGAAGAGATTAAAGGCTATAAATCTTGTGATACCAATGAGAATCACCCTATTGAGGAAGAAGATATGAAAGAATATTATTTTAGTTATTAAAAGTAGAATATATAAGCAACATATGTTTTGATGAACTTATCTTCATTATAAGCACTATATATTTACTATCTATGTGTCTATTATGTTCTATAAGTATTATATATATATTCTTTATAGTGAGCTTTTTCTAGTGAAGCTTGCGCTTTTAGTGTAGTTTGCTCTTTAAGCTCCGCCAGGGCTTTAGTGTTTTTTTTGCGCTTTTTGCTTTTGACAACACTAGTTACAATATCTTCCCATTGGGATCATTTGTCCTCGAATGATGGTCAAGCTGAACTGAAAGAGAAAGGAGCTACTCTTACTATCTGTCTGACTCTAGAACTTGCCTACTAACATAGAGAGGACTGATTCATACTAAGACTTTGGAACTCAACTAGAGTACATATGGCACGAATGTTCACATAAGATTATAAGGTGACAGATCATGACATGGAATTTCTAAGAATCATTATAGGAAGAAAGTTACTACCTCAAATGTTCTCATAAAAATTTCTCATAACATTCTAAAAAAGAATCATGGGCACAATTCGTGTAAGACATTTGAGTATGAAGCATTATTAGGGTTTGAGTACCTTAGTCGGCTGGCATGGGTTCATAAAGCATGAATGGTATAGATTTGGACATAAGTCATACTCTATCCAAAGTCATTCAACATGAAAAATGGGTAAATTGGGCACGAAGTATGAACAAGACTACTATGCCTTGAATGATACAATTGGTAGCTTTTAAGCTTAGCAACACTTCTCAATTATGCACTCTTACTAAGGTCTAAGTATAATTGCATGCCTCTTTCTGTGTTCAAGCCTAACTCAGAATCATAAGATTCTACACATAAGATGATCATACTAATCTAAACCATAAAAATCATTCTCTATACCTTTATAAGGACTTTTATCCCTATAATACTAATTCCACCTCATTTAACGAACCTCGAGTTCTAATAAAAAAGCTCTTAGTTTATAATGCATTCAGCCATATGTAATCAACCCCACTATCACCATTTCATGGAATTCTAGGTAACCAATTCTTCTAAGAGTGCCTCACCTTTCTATCATCATATCTACCAATTATCATGACCCAAAGTACACCATAGACGTGACATGGTGAATTGAATTCCAATCAAGAGGCCCTAAACAAGCCACTTGACATAAGCATCACATAATGAATATAAAATTTAAGAGATATAGCAATATAAGTCTCAAATCATAAGATGACATAAACGGTACCAACAGAGTAAGTAAGAAATACGCGAAATACTACTAAGTCTGACACAAACCTTGCTAACATCATAAGAGTGGTTGGGACGTAACCCATACACCACGTACAAGTCTGAAATAAAAGACATAAAATTGAAAGATCTAAAACATCGACGATCTTGTCCTCGGAGCATGAGGATTCACCAAATCCAAAAGCTAATAGGGCAATCCAAGCTAGCCACG
The DNA here is from genome assembly GCA_018342035.1 of Solanum appendiculatum. Taxonomy (NCBI): domain Eukaryota; kingdom Viridiplantae; phylum Streptophyta; class Magnoliopsida; order Solanales; family Solanaceae; genus Solanum; species Solanum appendiculatum. The sequence goes on from JAGDQO010001187.1 coordinate 52,289, forward strand.
AGCGAAAGGAGAAACATTGGATTCTATATTATAAAATAATATAGGCACAAGCATGCATTAGTTCATGGAATGTACTAAGTATAGGGAAAATGCATGAAAACATAAACATTTGTGCGGGGACTTTAAACATGATATGCAAGACCAAGTTAAAAACATAGTAAGAAGCCTTTAAAGAGTTATCGTAAATCTTGAACAAGGTCAATGCATATTTAAAACTTAATGAAAGCTTTCATAAAACCTTTGAAGGTAACTTAGTTCATTTTGTGGGATATTAGCTTTAACCGACAATAGACCATGTGAGCTATAACATGGAATCCGATGTAACTCCCACATCAAGAAGGGAGAGTCTACTTGCCAAGGTAGAACTCCGTATCATATCATAAAGGCTATGCGGATCCACTAGCTAAGTCACTTAAGATAATCCTATGGGGGCACGTAGTTTGAAACTAGAGGTTGTTACTAAAGACTACCCTATTTGAGCCTCAACCTCAAAGTTCTCTCGGTGCTAAGTTAAATTCCAACGAAATAGATAAGTCAATTATCAAAGCATAACATTAGGAAAGACAATAATCATAATGCCAATCCAAATTATAAGCCATCATAGAGTAGCTCATTTAAATTATGATTCATACATGTGTGAGAAAACCTTTCACAACCATGATTTCATAATATGTGGGAAAATCTTTCACAATTGATTGACACTTATATCAAAAGCATCCTTAGTTCATAAAACATCATTTTCATAAGACATTCATAGCTTTCATAAATCATAATTCAGAAGTTCATAAGCTTTCTTCATAAATTCATCATCATAATCAAGTAAAAAGCATGAGTCCATATGAAATCAATAGAAAACCATGCAATTGGATAATATCATGCATAATAAGATCGAAATCAAACAATTGAATCATAATAAGTTCGACCCCTGGAGAACTGCATGAAACCCTAATCAAATTGGGTGAAAATTGAATTGGAGATTGAGATTCTTTTGCGACCCAATGGATAAATGGAATCCATTGATGAATTCCCACATACCTTGATATCAAAGTCTAGCAAATCAAGAAAAAGACAAGACCTTGAAGCTTGAAACCCTAGCTTTTCTTCCTTGAACTTGAGAGAGAATTGGACTTGGACGAAATTTGGGAATTTGAGTGAATGAGAGAGAATGAGGGATTAGTGAAGGGTTAAATCAGTAATAGGGGTAGTTATAGGGTCAAAACGGTATAGTTTAGGGGTTTGGTAGATAGGAAAAGACCAGAACACACTTAATTAAAATTGTCGGAACATGTCTATGGTTTGGGACTATGGACCATACTAGTCAACTGTAGAACTAAGTACTGGAACCCAAAAATCCTACCAAATTCCATGAAACCCATCTATGGAACGTCGACCTTTCTACGGTCCGTAGACCCCATCCGTAGACCTCAACTTTGATTCCAAAATTTGACCAAGTCTGGATCACTTCAACTCACTTAATGGAACTTGGAATTTCCCAAAATTCAACTCACTTCCTATGAGTGCTATCTACGACCCGTAGATGGCTCATAGGACTCAACCAGTAGGCCAGAAATAAAGTCTTTTCCCTATTACCTCAAGCTAGAATAGGAGAGGAGGGAAAGAGATAAGCATACTTGGTCATCATATCGGCTTTGGCTTCCCAAATAGTACCCTCAACTAATTGATTCCTCCAAAGAACTTTCACGAATGCAACTTCTTTATTTCTCAACTTCCGAACTTGACGGTCTAAAATTTCAATCGGAACCTCTTCATACTAAAGACTTTCCTTAACTTCCATAGTTTCCAAAGGCACTATAAATGTCGGATCCCCAACACACTTTTTCAAAAAAAGAGACACGGAATACCAGATGTACCAATGCTAAATCATTAGGTAAGTCTAATACATAAGCAACCTTTCCAATGCAACTCAAAATCTGATATGAGCCCACATATCGAGGATTAAGCTTCCCTTTGTTTCCAAATATCATCACACCCTTCATAGGTGAAATTTTCTAGTAAACCTAATTATTAACAGTAAATTCAAGTTCTCTTCTTCTAACATCAGAATAGGATTTTTGTCGACTTTGAGCCATTTTCAACATCTAATGAATAAGTCGAACCTTTTCCATAGCCTCATGCACTAACTCGGGCCCTATCAAAGCGACCTCACCTACTTCAAACCAACCAATAGGAGACCTACACCTCCTATCATGGAGAGCCTCAAACAGTGCCATCCCAATACTAGAATGATAACTATTATTATAAGCAAACTCGATCAAAGGCAAATGATCATCCCAATTACCCTTGAAGTCTGTTACACAAGCCCTCAACGTATTTTCCAGAGTCTGAATAGTATGCTCAGCTTGTCCATCGGTCTATGAATGAAAAGCCATACTAAGCTTCACTTGGGTACCAAGACCTTTCTGGAATGTCCTCTACAACTGAGATGTAAATTGAGTACCACGATTGAAGATAATGGATAAAGGCACTCTATGCAACCTCACCATTTCTCGAATATAAAGCTTGGCGTACTGTTCAGCTGAAAATGAAGTATTTATGGGAAGAAAGTGAGCCGATTTCGTTATTCGATCCACAATGACCCAAATTGAATCAAACTGATGACGAGTACGGGGTAGACCCTTAATGAAGTCCATATTCAAATCTTCCCACTTTCAAGTAGGAATACAAATGTCTTGAGCCAAACCACCTAGTTTCTGATGCTTAACTTTCACTTGTTGACAATTAGGACACTTAACCACAAATTCCACAATATCCTTCTTCATCTCATTCCACCAATAGACTTCTCACAAATCACGGTATATCTTGGTGGCTCCCGGGTGAATAGGATACCGAGAACTATGAGCTTCTGTCAAAATCTACTTTCTCAACTCATCAACATTGGGAACACATAATTGACCTTGATATCGAAGGACACCATTTCCCCGTGGGAGAAAGCCTCAATGGCTTTTTCAGAAATCGACTTCTTCAAATCTACCAAAACCGGATCATGATCTTGTTTAACTTTCACAACCAATACAAAAGATGATTTCAAACCATTCTGAACAATCACACCTCCTTCACTAGAATCAACCAAGCGACCACCCAATCGGGCCAACCTATGAACATCACAAACTAGCTCCTTCTTACTATCCTCAACATGAGCAACATTTCCCATTGATAGACGACTAAGAGCATCCGCCACCACCTTCGCTTTACTTAAATGATAGAGGATACTCATGTCGTAATCCTTCAATAACTCAAGCCACCTTCTTTGGCGAAGATTTAAGTCCTTTTGGGTGAACACATACTTCAGGCTCTTATAGTCTGTAAACACATCTACATGAACACTATATAGGTAATGCCTCCAAATCTTTAGAGAAAACACTACCGCCGCTAACTCCAAATCATGAGTCAGATAATTATTTTCATGCACCTTCAATTGCCTTGAAGCATAGGCGATGGCTTTCCATGTTGCATCAAAACACAACCAAGACCAATCCGTGAAGCATCATAATATACCACTAAACCATCTGATCCTTGCAGTAAAGTCAATATAGGGGCTGAAGTGAGGCTATCCTTCAACGCTTGGAAACTTTTCTCACAAGCTTTCAACCATAAAAATTTCACCTTCTTTTGAATCAATGTCGTAAAAGGCAAAGCAATAGAGGGAAATCCTTCCACGAACCTTTGATAATAACCAACCAAACCCAAGAAACTCCGAATATCTAAAGTAGACAAAGGTCTAGGCCAATTTTTAATTGCCTCAATCTTCTTAGGATCAACTTGAATATCTTCACCGGAGACAATATGGCCAAGAAAAGCAAGACCTCAACCAAAATTCACATTTATCAAACTTAGCATACAATTCCCGATCCGTGAGACTTTGCAACACAGTCCTTAAATGCTTAACATGTTCATCCTCACTCCGTGAGTAAATCAAAATATCATCAATAATACAATTATAAATATGTCAAGATATTGCTTAAAGACTCTATTCATCAAATCCAAGAATGTCGTCAGGGTATTAGTCAAATTAAAAGAAATTACCAAAAACTCATAGTGATCATACCAAGTTCGAAAAGTCATCTTCCTTCACCCTCAATTAGTGATAATTTGACCAAAGGTCAATCTTAGAGAAGTAACTCACACCTAGGAATTGATCAAACAAATCATCGATCCTTGGAATAGGATACTTATTCTTTATTGTGACCTTGTTCAATTGTCGATAATCAATGCACATTTGGAGGAAACCGTCCTTCTTTCGAATAAACAACACCGAAGAGCACCATGGAGAGATACTTTGTCTAATATAACCCTTATCCATCAAATCCTTCAATTGGTCCTTTAATTCCTTAAGTTCTGGCAGGGCCATAAGGTAAGGAGGAATAGAGATAGGCTGCATATCTGGGAGGAGGTCAATACTGAAGTCTATTTCCCTTTCGCGAGAAATACCGAGAAGATCATTGGAAAACACTTATGGAAACTTATTCACAATCATAACTTATTCAAGAGTAAGGGTTTCAGAATCAATTTCCCTACAAGATGATAAATACAACCCTAAGAAATCATATTCCTAGCCTTTAGGCAAGGTATGAATTAACCCTTAAGAGCATAATTTCTCCCTTCCCATGACATGATAGGTTAGTTCGAAATCTTGAATGTGACCAATCGAGTCCTACAATATATGGAAGCATAACATGAATGGAGCCAATTCATTCCAAGAATAATATCAAAATCTAACATATCAAGCTCTACAAGATCAACATGAGTGATTCTATGAGAAACAGAAACAAGGCAATTTCTATAAACTCATTTAGCAATAATAGAATCACCAACATGTGTAGAGACATGAAAGGGATTAGAAAGGATTTTAGGACTAATATCAAATCTCATGGCCACATAAGGAGTAACAAATGACAATGTAGCACCCAGATCAAGCAAAGCATACACATCAAAATGAAAGACTTTCAACATATCGGTCATCACATTCGGAGAACCCTCATGATCCTGATGAGTCTGAAGAGCATAAAACCTATTTTGATGAGGAGTAGCCGAACCAGAACAACTAGGCTAAGCTTGCCTACCATCCTTACCCTTGCTATTGATGAGTGGTAGGTGTACACTCATTTGAAGCCTTTTAAGTTCCACAATTAGTGTCCTTGATTCCTAATTATGTCCTATTCTATTGATATTTTGATGATTTGTAGCTATGAAGGCCAAAGGACAAGACTAGGATGAATACTTGAAAGAGAGGCCAAAATTGTTAAGATTTGAATGAAAACCCCAAAAGCTGATGCTCACCAAAAGAGATGGGCGGATCGCCAAAATGGCTGTCTCCACCGAAGTCGACAGTGGTCGATATAAATGGATCAAGCCATGTCAGCGAGAAAAGAAAAAATCAGTGACTCACCAAACAAGAAAAGACTAGCTGAGATTCACCATTAATGCGACAGGACTAAACGACAATTTGTTGAAAGTGTTAGGCGAGCCCGACTAATGTCACCGAACAAGCCGCGAAAGAATTCCAAATTTATTTTTGGGGAAGCTATAAATAGAAAATTAGAGAGAGAAAATGTAACTTTCATGAATTCCAACTTTAGAATACTGAGCTTGTACTTTCTCTTGAGTTTTGCTAAGCTATTGGGGTTTTGATAGCTTTGAAATCAACATTTGGAGAGTTAAATTCGAAGTAGGTCTTCAATGTTCTTGCTTATTACCTGAAATTTAATGGCTAGTTTCACTTTAGGTATGCTCTCTTCCCTTTTTACTATGTGTGGCTAAAACCCCAAAGTCTAGGGGTGTAATTATGGGGTTGGGTGTTGATGAATGTTAGTGGGTTAGATGTTTTGCTCTGTTTTACTACTAGTTAATCATAGATTCAAGTTGTTTAACATGAATTAATTAATGGTTAAGGTGGCCAACTTAACCCTAGGTCAGATCTTCAATTGATGCCTGAAAATGATTAGTAGAAGTGGTTAAAGATCTTGATACTCGCAACGTGGATTCAATTTCTATATTTTTGCTTGAAAAAGAAATTGTAGACTTGTCTTTATTGCTAAAATCTGCTCGAAAGAGGAATTTTCGTAAAGTATTGGGTTGATTGGTAATTTGCATAAATGAGACCGAAAGGAGATTTTGTGCTATGTTACTATGAGATCGAAAGAAGATTAGTGTCATCAAAGATGACCCAGCTTATCTATGGTTAATTAGTGACTTTTGAGCAAACACCTTGACCCCTACTTTTCATCTGTACTAACCCCCACACACCTAGACTATTTCTTTAATTGCATATCCTTGTTTTTTCTAATTTAGTGGTGATAATTGTTTTATAATTCTCTTCATTAAATTTGGTGGAATCGTCCACCCCTTTTCTCTAAGTTGCTACAATGAATAGGTTACCTCTCTAATTTTCTAATTAAACTCTTGCAATAGATCATTCCCTATGGGATTCAACCCCGACTCTTGTTGAGTTTTTTTGACAACGATCGCTTACTCTCTTAATTTTTTGGAGGATAGTTTGAGTGTTATCAAAAATGGCACCATTGCCGAGGAATGATGGCTATGAATTCAAATTGTGAAGTTAGGTTGTGAACTTGTTAGTTGTAGTAGATTACTTGCTTGGTGTTTTTGTTGTATTTAGCTACAGGTGGAAACATTAGTCTAGATGGAAGTGACGATGCTAGTCACTATGGGTGAAATGATGATGTCCAGAGTATAGGTGTTATGAATCTCCAGATCAAAGGGAAAGTTGGAGCAATTCGATTGCCTTCTACTCCAAAGAATGTTACTGTAGACAATAAAATTCGCGTCGAGAAAGCAATAATTAAGACTAGAAAATAATGCAACAATTGTTTTATTGATTTCAAAGTGCGAGTGTTACAATCTCTATGGTTCCTCTGAATTCGTCTTTTCAAATATAAATTCAATGGCTCTTGAGCTTGATCTTGAATTTGACTTGAACTTGATCTTGGATTCAAGGTCTTTAAAGCTTGTTCTTGAATCTTCTATGAACTTTAACTTTAACTTTATCTTGATCTTGACTTTTACTTGAATTCAAGGGTTTCGAGCTTGTTCTTGAATCCGATGGTCTTGATCTTGATCGTTCTTGAACTTGAATGCTTGAATTCTTAAACTTGTATCTTATAGAGAAATTTATGGTGTTTGTACCACGAGCTTTCTCTAGCTTCTTGGTTAGAATTTTTGGTCCCTTTTTCTGAATTATGAGGACTCCTATTTATAGTTTTAAAATAGAGGAGTTGTGATTGGAACATGATTTCCTTCGACCAATCAGATTTAAGTGACATGGCATATGGGCTTTATGGAGCGGGCTTGTAGAATTTGACACATGTCATGATCCTGTTGGCTCCTTTGTTTGATTTGGCATGCCACGTCATTTGCCACGTGGAACCAAAATAGACTTCTAGGATGAGATGAAATTGGGCTTAGCAAACTGGGCTCATTTATTGTAGCCCAAATCACTTAATTTGAACTTTAATTAAATTCATATTTATTGGACTTAAATAATTAACCCAATTATATTAATCCATAATATTTATTTGAACTAATATATTCATGAATTTAATATAATCCAAATCATTTTATAAATTTATATTTAATAAATTTTAAATGATTACAAATGCCCCCTGCTTCATGTCTTGTCGAGATATTTTATCTTTTGAAGACTTGACTTGAAGTATTAACTTGATATCTTAATTGCAACAATATCAAAAAAAGATCCATATATGTTATTGGGAACATTTTTTGAACTTTGGATTATACCAAGTTATATACATATATTTATTTTGGTAATGACGTGACAATATTGAGAAAAGGAAAGGAAACAGTTTACTTTTTCTTTACCAACAATTAATGCTTTCACTTAGCAATTGATTGTAAAAAAATCGACCACCTCAAACTTTCCATGTTTCATTCAATTGTGACCACTGCCTTATAATTATCACCTCCTAGTAGAAGAATAACTCTAAATTTGGACTTGTTTTGGAGATGGAAAAGCCGAAAAAATATTGTTAATCCCTCTTAATTGTTTTCGCCTTAGCCAAAAAGGAATTGTAATCCCACTCAATTTCATATTCACATATCTTGTTTATTGCCTTGGCCAAAAATGAATTGTAATTGAATTAAGAGAAGGATAGCCAAAAAGAAATTGTACTTGAACTAGGAGAAGGATTTTATTTCCATCACATGACATCTATTAATAGACACATTGTCTCCACAATTTTGGCTTCAATTATAGATTGTGAGCCACGATGAAAGGGGCATAATGCAGAGTAATCTCCTTCTTTTTTCCTGATTTTCGTCACTTTTTTTTAATGCTTGACATGTTTGTCATAGAAATTCATATTTCATTGTAGAAACGTTGAAACCACGAATGGTTTGATGTTCCAGAAACTAGATTTCTTGATCTACAACATATCCAAAATTCAGAATTTAATACCTTCGTAATCATTCTAGATGAGTTTTTGAAGTTAGCTCTAGATTCTGTCATGCTGAGAATTTCAGATTTGTGTGGCTTTACTAAAACTCTCGAATCTTGATGTAGGAAAAACGTATTCACAAGTTGCTTGATTATTACGAATCTAGACACAAAGGTATACAACATATCCAAAATTCAAAATTTAAATCCTTTGGAATTATTTCAGATATGATTATGAAGTCAGCTTTAGATTTTGGCGCACCAAAAGTTTCAGATTTGCACGATGACACTAAAAAAATTGTATCTCGAGATAGAAGTATCAAAATTATAATCCACTTGATTCTACAGAAACTAGACACAAAAGGCCACAACATATCCAAAGCGTAGGATTAAACTCCTTTAATATTGTTCTCGACAATTTTATTTTCAAGTTAACTTTAAATTCTGTCACATAGTTGATTTTAGATTTTCGTTGCCTCACAAAATATTTTATATCTTGATGTTGGAACGTCATCACCAAAAAGGATTGTGATCGCTGGAAACTATACTTCAAGGGCTTCATTATCACCAAGAAAATATTGTCTCAAGTCTAACCTAGTTAGCTTAGCATGGCTTCCAAGTCACAAACGTCTTGATGGGTAACAATCTCTCATTTACATGTGTTTTCTTTGTATTGTCCATTTTTTTTTGTGTGTGTGTTTTTTTTTGTAGATCAACATAAGCAATATTTGTATTTTATGGAGACTACACAATGGAGAGCTTTACCACACAAGCATTTGATCTTGAGGTGTGAAAGGATGTGTTGAACATCCCCCGCCTTGAGATCAACATAAGCAATATTTTTTATTTTTTTATTTTGCGGAGGCTACACAATGGAGAGCTTTATCACACAAGAATTTGATCTTGAGGTGTGAAAGGATGTGTTGAACATCCCCACCTTGAGATCAACATAAGCAATATTTGTATTTTGCGGAGGCTACACAATGGAGAGCTTTATTACACAAGAATTTGATCTTGAGGTGTGAAGGGATGTGTTCAACGTCCCCGCCTTGAGATCAACATAAGAAATATTTATATTTTGCGGAGGCTACACAATGGAGAGCTTTATCACACAAGAATTTGATCTTGAGGCGTGAAGGGATGTGTTAAACGTCCCCCATTGAGATCAACATAAGCAATATTTGTATTTTTGGGGGGCTACACAATGGAGAGCTTAATCACAAAAAAAATTGATCTTGAGGTGTGAAGGGATGTGTTTAACGTCCCCACCTTGAGATCAACAACTTGAGGCTTTACAAGATCCAGAATACTTAAGCATAAGGTGTGAAGGGATGTGTTTAACATCCCCGCCTAGAGATAACTATGAGGCTTTACAAAATCCCGAATACTTGAGCATAAGGTGTGAAACGACAAATTTTTTCCACCTTAAGGTATGAAAATTTAATGATCCTTTTAAGGATAAATTTTGTGGATAGGCGAGCTTAAGGTGCAAAAGGTCAAATCTTGTCCACCTAAGGCATGGAAATTTAAAGATCCTTTTAGGGATAAACCCGTGAAAAGGCCAGCTTAAGGTGAAAAGGACAAGTCTTGTCCACCTTAAAGGCATGGGGATTTAAAAATCCATTTAAGGATAAATTCGTGAAAAGGTTAGCTTAAGGTGCGAAGGGAAAAATCTCGTCCACCTTAAGGCATGGGAATTTAAAGATCCATCTAAGAATAAGTCCGCAAAAAGGCCAGCTTAAGGTGCAAAGGGACAAATCTCATCCACCTTTAAGGCATGGGAATTTAAAGATCCATTTAAGGATAAATCCGCAATAAGGACAACTTAAGGTGCAAAGAGACAAATCTCATTCACCTTAAGGCATGGGAATTTAAAGATCCATTTAAGGGAAAATCCGTAAAAAGACCAGCTTAAGGTGCAAATGGACAATTTTGGTCCACCTTAAGGCATGTGAATTTGAAGATTCTTTTAAGGATAAATCCATGAAAAGGCCAACTTAAGGTGCAAAGGGACAATTTTGTCCACCTTAAGACATGGAAATTTAACAACTTGCATATTTGGAGGATTTGAAGACTTTAACTTGCACACTTGACAAATTTGAAAACTTCAACTTGCAGAGTTGGAGGATTTGAATTCTTCAACTTGTATACTCGGAGGATTTGAAGACTTCAACTTGCATACTTGGAGGATTTAAAGACTTTTACTTGTATACTTGAAGAATTTGAAGACTTCAACTTGCATACTTGGAGGATTTGAAGACTTCTACTTGCATACTTGAAGAATTTGAAGACTTCAACTTGCATACTTGAAGGATTTGAAGACTTCAACTTGCATACTTGAAGGATTTGAAGACTTCAACTTGCATACTTGGAGGATTTGAAGACTTCAAGCATATTGTTAAAGAAGCTCATATTTTATAAGGGTTTTCCCTCTATCGCCCTATCAATACTTCATGCAAGTCTAAAGTTTGATGAAATAAAATAAAATATTTATAGCCTTAACTTTCATGTGACGGATCAAGTGGGAACACGTGGTTTTTTGACACTCATGCTATTGAACTTAGAATATGGTTCTAAGCGCCTGCGTACCTTAGTGAAGAGGATCAAGTCACAATGTAGTTCTGGGAGAGTGTTTTTTTTGTTTTTTTTGGGTGTGCCGTACACAATTTATACTCTACGGGCCAGGAGTGACATGTAGTTTAGGCTCGTATCTTAAGGAGCATTTCAACTTGAAGATTTAACTCAAATTTAAAGAATTTTGTGAAATCAGTTTAAGATGGTGTTTCAAGGAGAATTTCAACTTGAAGGTTTAACTCAAATTTGAAAAGCTTTATGACATATAGTTTAAGCTCGTGTTTCAAGAAGCATTACAGCTTGAAGATTTAACTCAAATTTGAAGAGCTTTGTGATTAGAAGTGGCAAACGAGTGAGTCGATCGAAAATGAGTTAAATAAAAATGGATAAAGTACTCGACTCGACTTGACTCACATTTTAAATGGGTAAAAACGAGTTACCCAATGGATAATATGGGTAAATATGGGTACCCATATTATAGTAGAGATCTTGTTAAAAGCTTTAAAAACAATTTTTTTTTAAAGTTTTTTTTATCACTCCACCCCCTACCCCCCCCCCCCAAAAAAAATGTTTAAAAAATTAAATTTTTTTATTAAAAAAAATTTAAAAAGTGTTTTTTACCACCCCACCCAACCCCCCTACCAGCCCCCCCACCCCCCTATCCCAAAAAAAAATGTAAAAAAAATTTCAATTTTTTTTATTGAAAAAAATAATTAAAAAAGCTTTTTTTACCAATCCACCCTTACCACTTTTTTTTCTTTTATGAATGGACATCTTTTACCCATTTTATCCATTTAACTACCCACTTTTAAATGGGTAATATGAGTATGATTCGTTTTTATCCATTTTTAAATGAGTTGGGTACACAACCCATTTAAAATGGGTAAATATGAGTGGATATCCATATAAATTACCCATTCTACCACCCCTATTTGTGATATACAGTTTAAAATCGTGTGTCTGGGAACATTTTAACTTGAAGATTTAGCTCAAATTGGAAGAGCTTTGTGACATACAGTTTAAGTTCATGTATCAAGAAGCATTTCAACTTGAAGATTTAGCTTGAATTTAAAGAGCTTCATGATATGAGAACTTTCTAACTTAGAGATTTAGCTCAAATTTGAAGAGGTTTGTGATATACTGTTTAGACTCATGCGTCTAGGGGCATTATAACTTGCAGTTTAGGCTCATGCGATGAGGAGCAATGTAACTTGCAGTTTAATCTCATATGTTAAGGAGTGCCGAGATATATAAAGACTCTTCAAAGTCATCTTCAGATGCAAACTTGCCCCACTTTGGAGTTCTTCTAGATCTTTATCTTCGTAAGGTCCACAGACAGGAGATCATTGATCTTCTCTTAAAGTCATGCTTAATTCCATGTCATACGCACGAGTTGCCAACTCTTCGAATGTATTGGGCTTTAATCCTGGCAAGATGTAGTGAAGAAACCAATTCATGCCTTGGATGCACATTTCAATGCTAGAAGTTTCACTAAGATGATCTTTGCAGTTAAGGCTCACACTTCTCTAGCGATTTATAAAGTCAACCACTAGCTCATCTCTACCTTAACGAGCCTCTGTAAGTTCAATCATAATAACGACACGTATTGTGCTATAAAAATGATTGAGGAACTCTTGCTCTAACTGCTCCCAACAATCTATAGAACTAGGTTCGAGATTTGTTTTCTTTGAGAGATCGAACTAACTCTTTAACGAGATAATCACCATATGTCCCAGCATCATTGCAAGTCTTGATAAAGTACGCTATATGTTGTTTGGGATTTCCTTTGCCATTAAATTTTTGAAGCTTAGGAGGTTGATAGCCCTCAAACATTTTTAAGTTACCAATCCTTTGTGTACACGGCTTTGCATATGTGAGAGAAACTTGGGACGAGGACTTAGATTTGTCTTTAATAGCCTCTATGACAAAGTCCTTCAATTGATCAATAGGAATCAAACCTTCAGCAGTGAGATGAATCTCTTTGATCTTTGTTTGCTTTATGCAAGATTCTCCTTCGTCTTGAATTCTAGGAAGCTTAAGAGGTGCTTGACTCAATCGTCTCTCAATCATGTTATACATCTTATTTGTTAGCTTAGAAATTTTAGCATTTTGTTCGTGTGCGCACTTTGTCAAGCCTTCAATTGCTTTAGTCAAGCTTGCTAGTTGTTCTTCTATAGTGGAAGACATTTTGATATTCTTTGATGCTTGAAAAGTTGAGATGAGAGGTAGATATTGTCTCGCTGGGCGTGCCAGAATTTGTGGACAGTAAAATTCGCGTCGAGAAAGTAATAATCAAAACTAGAAAATAATGCAACAATCATTTTATTGATTTCATAGTGTGAGTGTTACAATCTCTATGATTCCTCTGAATTTGTCTTTTGAAATGTAAATTCAAGGGTTCTTGAGCTTGATCTTGAATTTGATCTTGGATTCAAGGGCTTTAAAGCTTGTTCTTGAATCTTCGATGAACTTTAACTTGAACTTTATCTTGATCTTGACTTTTACTTGAATTCAAGGGCTTCGAGCTTGTTCTTGAATCCGATGCTCTTGATCTTGTTGTTCTTGAACTTGAATGCTTGAATTCTTAAACTTGTAGCTTATAGAGAAATTTATGGCGTTTGTACCACGAGCTTTCTCTAGCTTCTTGCTTAGAATTTTCGGTCCCTTTTCTGAATTATGAGGACCCCTATTTATAGTTTTAGAATAGAGGAATTGTGATTGGAACAGGATTCCCTTCGGCCAATCAGATTTAAGTGACATGACATATGGGCTTTATGGAGCGGGCTTGTAAAATTTGACACATGTCATGATCTTATTGGCTCCTTTGTTTGACTTGGCATGCCATGTCATTTACCATGTGGCACCAAAATGGGCTTCTAGGATGAGATGAAATTGGGCTTAGCAAACTTGGCTCATTTATTGAAACCCAAATCACTTAATTTGGACTTTAATTAAATCCATATTTATTGGACTTAATTAATTAACCCAATTATATTAATTCATAATATTTACTTGGACTAATATTTTCATAATTTAATATAATCCGAATCATTTTATAAATCTATATTTAATAAATTTTAAATGATTACAGTTACATTTAGTGTAACCGAATCAATGTTATAGCTAATCAAAATGAGGGGGCTTTTTGGTGGTCTTGAGCATGAAGATCCCCATGACCACCTTCGGAAGTTTGTGAATGTTTGTGGGCCTTTTACTGTTGAAGGCATTTCTCAAGAATCAATTTGGTTGAGGCTGTTCCCTTTGTCCTTGATGAAAGATGCAACTAAGTGGTTGATTGTGTTACCTCCAAATTTCATCACTTAATGGGAGGAATTGGCTGAAGCATTCCTTGAAAGGCTTTTCCCACCATCAAAGTTGGTGAAACTAAGGGATGGTATTCAAAATTTCAAAAGAGTAAATGGAGAACCCATTCATGAAACATGGCTATGTTTCAAGAGGGCACTTTTACAATGTCAAAATCATGGCATTCCAGACAAATTATTGTTGCAATATTTTTATACAAGCCTTGATACGGTGAACAATGGGTTGGTTGATCATTTGATTCAAGGGTGAATAGTGAGGCAACCATTTATAGTGGCTTCAACGCTACTTGATGATATGAAGAAGATTAACCAAGCTTGGCATACGTGTAAAGATCATGTATTGCTTCCACAGTTAGCAATGCTCAAGGATTAAGAAGAGAAGACCCGAAGGAGTGATGAGAGCATAGCTAATTTGACAGCTCAATTTGAGAATTTGTCAAAACTTGTCATAGGAAGTGGTGCAAGACCTGTAAATGCAATTGATATGAGTCATGGAAAGAATATACTTAGGGATGCATACAAAGAAAACATGAATTTGAGAGGCAGCCAAATGAAGGGTTTGAGGTTAAGTTATCCAAAACTTACCGTAAATCAAGGTTGGATCGGGAGTAGCGATGGTAGTTGGGAAGACAATAATTGGGGTGATAAAAGGGAAAGCTGGGATGGAAGTGAGTTTGATCAAGAAGAATATGTGTCACTTCATGGCCTTGCCAACCCAGAAAGTGTTCGAACCGAGGAGATGCTAGCTAAGATTCTTGATAAAGTGGATCAGATTTGATATTGCAAGAGATGAGAAGTGATTTCTCATCATTTTCAAACACAGTTTCTTCTCACTCGTCTTCCATCAAGATACTTGAAGAGAAAATGGGTCAACTTGCTGCTCTTGTATATTCAAACCCAAAGAAAGAAGTGATGGACCACATGAATGTTAACTCAATGAATGCCGCCCAAGTATCAGCCGTGATGATTAGAAGTGGCAAAATACTCCACAATGCACTGGTTAGTGATGACCTTGGTAAAAAGAGTGTGGTTGTTGATGATGAACCACCACGAAAAGTTGAAGCACCATTAGCCAAATGTGATGAGGTTGATCCACAAGCAAGCAATAATGAAGAATATGTTATTGCTCCAAGTGTTAAGGTTCCAATCAAAATCACCCCTCCTTTTTCTCAACGATTGAGGAAGATAGATGATAATGCAAAATTTCAGAAATTCTTGGGGTAGTCAAAGATTTGTCAATTAATATTCCATTAATGGATGCGTTGGTTGAAATACCTGGGTATGTAAAACTTATGAAGGAGTTGGTTACAAAGAAGAGATTGGTTGATTGTGGAACAATTGAGGTGTCTCAAACTTGTAGTGCAATTATGACAAAGAATGCCATTGTGAAGAAGGAGGATCCGATAGCCTTCACCATCCCATGTACCATTGGTATGTGCACATTTTCTAAAGCGTTAAGTGATCTCGGGGCAAGTATAAACTTGATGCCATTGAAGGTCTTTAATGAGCTTGAGCTTGAAGAGCCGTAACCAACAAACATGAGATTATTGATGACTGATCGTTCAATAAAAAGACCGGCTTGGGGGTAGTGTATGATGTTCTAGCAAAGGTGGACAAGTTCGTGTTCCCAGCCGACTTCATGATCTTAGATTGTGAAATTGATGTTGAGATCCCAGTTATTCTTGGTAGGCCATTCTTGGCCACCGGCAAAGCTTTTATCGATGTTGAATGGGGTGAATTGAAGTTTTGGGTTAATGAAGAAGAGGTTAGTTTCAATATTTGCAAATCTATGAAATATCCAAGTGACATGCATGTAGTGTCACACTTGGAGCAAATTGATGAGGCGGTGGCTAGCATTGGTACGATGTCATATAGTGGAGAATCTTTGGCAGCCATGTTACTCAATTATGATGAAGATGAAATAAGCAATTATGATGAAGTGGTCGCTGCTCCTATTGGTGTGGGATCATACAATTCAAATCCAAAAAAATAAGACATTGACTTGTCTAGTCGAGAGGCATCACCAGCCAAGCCATCCATATTAGATATGTCTTCTTGGGGGCCAACAATACATTGCCGGTTATTATTCCAAATAATCTCAAAACATGGCAAGTGGAGTTGTTGATAAAAGTGTTAAAGAAGTATATTAAATTTGTGGGTTGGTCCATTGCAGACATTGTAGGAATTTTTCCAGGAGTGTGTACTCATAAAATACAACTCACCGAAGGATGTAAACCAAGCATTGAGCACCAAAGGAGTTTAAATCCTCCAATGCAAGAAGTTGTGAATAAATAAATAATAAAATGGTTGGATGCGGGGGTAATTTTTCCTATTGCGGATAGCCAATGGGTGAGTCCGATTCAATGTGTCACTTAAAGGATGGTATGACAGTAGTTCCGAATGAGAAGGCTGAACTTGTAGCTACTCGTCCCATAATCGGATGGCGAGTATGTATGGATTATCGGAAGCTAAACTCTTTGGACTGAGAAAGAACACTCCCCTAACCCTTCATTGATCAAATGCTTGATCGGCTAGTGGGAAAAGGGTGGTATTGTTTCTTAGACGGGTATTCCGATTACAATCAAATATCCATAGCGCCAGAAGATCTAGAGAAAACCACATTCACTTGTCGCTATGGGATGTTTGCTTTCAAGCGAATGTCATTTGGATTATGCAACGCCCCCGCTACCTTGTAAAGGTGTATGCTATCAATATTTATCGACGTGGTGGAGGAAACTATGGAGGTTTTTATGGATGGCTTTTTGGTGGTCGGTGATTCATTTGAATAGTGCCTTCATCATTTAGAGATGGTGTTACAACGGTGTGTAGAATCAAACTTGGTGTTAAAGTGGGAAAAATGTTACGTTATAGTGAAGGAAGGCATTATTCTCGAGCATAAAATCTCCGAAAAGGGAATTGAGGTAGATCAAGGAGAAGTTGATGTCATTACCAAATTACCTCCTCCAATATCGGTAAAGGGGTGCAAAGTTTTCTAGGCCATGCCGGTTTCTATTGGAGATTTATAAAAGACTTCTCAAAAGTGGCTATTCCATTGATCGCCTACTTGAAAAGGAGTTTGCTTTTGAATTTGATGCTGCTAGTTTGTAAGCTTTTGTGAGCCTCAAGGAAAAACTTATTTTAGCCCCGATCATAATTGCCCCCGATTGGAGTCTTCCATTTGAAATAATGTGTGATCCAAGTGGATTGGCGATAAACAAATTGTTTCATCCCATCTATTACTCTAGCAAGACTTTAAATTGTGCCCAAAAGAATTACACCGTGATTGAGCTAGAGTTGCTAGCCGTCGTGTATGGTTTTGAGAAATTTAGAGCCTACTTATTGGGCACCAAGGTTGTAGTGCATACTGATCATGTAGCACTCAGATACTTGATGGTAAAGAAGGAGGCCAAGCCGAGATTGATTCGTTGGGTGCTACTTCTTCAAGAGTTTGATTTCAAAGTGCGTGATAGAAAGGGGTGTGAAAATCAAGTGGCTGATCACTTATAAGGGCTAGAATCGCATGAGTTAGTGGCTGAGGGCCGAGACATAGATGATGCCTTTCCCGATGAATCAGTGATGATGATCTCCTAAGGCTCAATACCTTGGTATGCCGACTATGCAAACTTTATTGTATGCGGAATATTGCTGAAAGGGTTGAGTAGCCACCAAAGGAAGAAGTTCTTGTTTGATGTTAAAAAGTAAGTTTGGGATGAACCTTATCTTTTCAGGGAGTGTGCCGATCATGTTATCCGGTGTTGTGTGTCTGAAATAGAGGCAAGAGCCATTCTTGAGGCTTGTCATACTTCACACGTAGGTGGGCATCATAGAGGTATTCGTACAGCCTCCTAGATTTTGTAATATGGTTATTATTGGCCTACAAACTATCAGGATGCTCATGCCTTTTGAAAAATGTGTGTGCAATGTCAGATGTAGGGAAGTATTTCCAAGAGTCATGAATTGCCTATTTCAAAAATCCTCGAAGTTGAGTTATTTGATGTATGGGGAGTTGATTCATGGGCCCTTTTCGTAGCTCTTTCAAGAACAATTACATCTTTGTGGCAGTTGATTATGTGTCAAAATTGGTGGAAGCCTTAGCTTTACCTAACAATGAGGGATGAAGTGTCACGAATTTCCTTAGGAAATATATCTTAACAAGGGTTGGTACCCCGAAAGCAATCATAAGTGAAGGTGGTTCTCACTTTTGCAATCGCCAATTCTAGGCACTCTTGTCTAAGTATGGGGTAAGGAACAAGGCCGCCACACCGTACCATTCTCAATCTAGTGGGCAAGTTGAAGTATCTAACCAATAAATAAAGAATATTTTTTCCAAAACGGTGAATGCCAACTTAACCGATTGGTCTAGGAAGCTTGATGATGTACTTTGGGTCTACTAAATTGCCTTCAAGACCCCCATTGGTGTGTCCCCTTACCAATTGGTATTTGGGAAGGCCTGTCACTTGCCTATTGAATTAGAGAATAAAGCCTTATGGGTGTTAAAGAAGGTGAACTTAAATTGGGAGATGGCCTTAAGGAACAGTGTTGATCAACTGCTTGAATTAGATGAATTTTGGTTGAAAGCATATGAAAGCCCCACACTCTACAAGGAGAAAGTTAAACATTAGCATGACGCCAAGATCCTACACCGGGAGTTTCAGGTAGGTGAGCTAGTTCTCCTCTTCTATTCAAGGTTGAAACTTTTCCTGGGTAAGCTAAAATCAAAGTGGACTGGTCCATACAGGGTGACTAGAGTGTATAAAATGGAGCGATTGAAATTGAAGATATCAAGGGTATAAATTTCAAGGTCAACAACCAATGGTTGAAAGTTTATCTTGGGGAAGTCCGTGATGTGAGAGTTTTTGAAGTGGTGTACTTGGACGATACATGAGAAGTATGTCCACGTCGTTCCGTGACATTAAATCAAGCACTTCTTAGGACGCCGACTTGGCTTGATCCATTTATATTGACCACTCTCAACTTCGGTGATGGGTAGAGTGTATTGGCGATACGCCGATTTTGTTTGGTGGACTACCTCTGATCCCACCTATCTTGTCAACGATTTCACCTATGTTGTAGGCATGGTCGGTGAACCAACCTAGTTTGGCAATTTTATCTTGTCAACGATTTCACCTATGTTGTAGGCATGGTCGGTGAACCAACCTAGTTTGGCAATTTGTCGACCTGGTCGGCGATCTACAGTTACCTGTCCCCTACTTAGTTGTCCAATCATCCTTCATATGACGGAGAGCCACTTAGCCTACTCTTATCTCCTTTCTTTTCTTGCATTGTGGACACTGCATTCTTCTTTTTGGTAGGGTGACATGCACTTATCATGCCTAACTTCTACTTAATAGTGTTAGTTTCGTTTCCACCTCTCTACACATATTGCTCATGAATCTAAAATGATGTTTTTGAGTTTTTGAAATGCTTGAAGTTTTTATTGTGATGATCGAGGATCGATTGTGTTCAATATCATTGTCTTAAATAGTGCTTGTGATGAGAAATATGTTTAGTGATTGGTATTGCAAGCAGAAATCAATATGGCTGCATTTTTGAATGATCTTTTTGAATCTTGTGCTGACTAGTTATGTGTTGATGTGAGCCTTGCAATGAACATCGCACGTAAGCTTTCGATCTTGTGGGCTGTGCTAAATGATTGTGCTTGAAGTGCCTTGTGTGGTGAGTTTTTATTTGAAATCATGCTTGTGAATCCTAGAATTTTCCTTGTTAGTTCGATTGTCTAGCTTGGGTAAATGCAAGAAGTGATCTTGGGCACATATTTTGAGAGAAAACCCAAATGCCCATACCTTTTGTAACTACCTTGTGAGGGTGTGCAGCCATCTTTGCACCATTTGAGCCTAAACCGTTTGTTGACAACGTTGTTAAAACTTCTTTAGTTAAATTTTCCCTAACTTCTCACCCATAAATCATTTTTGAAGCATTGATTTGTTTGAATAACCAACTTAGGCCAAAAGCCTAAGTTGGGGGTGTTGAAAGGAAGGAAGAAGAAAAGCCAAGTGAAAAGAAAAAGAAGAGTGAGACTCAACCTTGAAAGTCTTGAGCCTTGGAAGTTTTGAGGAAAATGAAGGAACTCCTCCTATAAATTGAAAATGAAATGAAAAAGAAAAGTGTTGAAATAAAAAGGGTGTTCAAAAAGTGAATAAAAAAATTGAGGTTCGAGTCTCCAAGTGAAAGGAATGAAAAGAACTTGAGAAGAGGTGAAGATGTTTACACAATGCTTCAAAAAAGGAGAAGTTACTAAGCCAAATTGATCATACCTTTATCCTCAGTCCCATTACAAGCCTAAAAGACCCTTGAAGATATCTTGCATGAACTAGGTTGTGTGATGATTGGAAAATATAGGCAAACCTATGGGATGAAACTTGCGGGTATTTCTCTTTTTGAGAGCGAGTGTTATATTGATTCCTAACTTCTTTGTTGATGAGCTTTGTGAGAGCATGGAATCTTCTTGATGTGAGGGCACTTGAATGCTTTTATTGAAACATGGTTTTGCATGAGAATGAAGATATGGTGAGCTTGAGCTTGGATTGATACCGACTAGTCATCATTTGAAGCTTTTTTTTATCATGATTGAGTGTTGCATTTGATTAAGAGTAATCTTGTAGTGGCACTTGCATGTTAGCTCTTATTGAGAACTATTGTAGACACCCTTATTGAACTAATTGTGTCCTTGATTTACATGAGGACAAACAAAAGTTTAAGTTAGGGGTGTTGATGAGTGGTAGGTGTACACTCATTTGAAGCCTTTTTAGTTACACAATTAGTGTCCTCGATGCTTAATTATATCCTATTCTAATGATATTTTGATGATTTGTAGCTATGAAGACCTAAGGACAAGGCGAGGATGAATACTTGAAAGAGAGGCCAAAATTGTTAAGATATGAATGAAAACCCCAAAAGCTGAAGCTCGCAAAAAGAGATGGGGGGATCGCCAAAGTGCCTCTCTCCATCGAAGTTGACAGTGGTCAATATAAATGGATCAAGCCTAGTTAGCGAGAAGAGAAGAAATTGGCGACTCACCGAATGAGAAAAGCCTAGCTGAGATTCACTGCCTAATGCAATAGACTTTGGAGCTACAATGAAGGTTGAGAAGGCGATCAAGGTAAATATTAGCAACACGCTGAATGGGTAAAGACGGGCCTAGTCGGGTTCGTCGACTGCAATTTAAACACCTGAAGCCTGAAACTAAGAAAGGGCGAGCTAAACGACCAAATGGTGATCTGTCGAAAGCCTTAGGTGAGCCCGACTAATGTCGCTAAATAAGCTGCGAAAGAATTCCATTTTATATTTGGGGAAGCTATAAATAGAAAATTAGAGAGAGAAATTGTAACTTTCATGAATTCAAACTTTAGAATACTGAGCTTGTACCTTCTCTTGACTTTTGCTAATCTCTTGGGGTTTTGATAGCTTTGAAATCAACATTCGGAGAGTTAAATTCGAAGTGGGTCTTCAATATTCTTACTCATTACCTGTAATTTAATGGCTAATTTCACTTTGGGTATACTCTCTCCCCTTTTTATTATGTGTGGGTAAAACCCCAAAGTCTAGGGATGTAATTATGGGATTGGGTGTTGATGAATGTAAGTGGGTTAGGTGTTTTGCTATGTTTTATTACTAGTTAATCATAGATTCAAGTTGTTTAACATGAATTAATTAATGGGTTAAGGTGGCCAACTTAACCCTAGGTTAGATCTTCAATTAATGCCTGAAAAGGATTACAAGAAGTGGTTAAACATCTTGATACTCGCAATGTGGATTCGATTTATTTTTTTTGCTTGAAAAATAAATTGTATACTTGTCTTTATTGCTAAAATCTCCTCGAAAGAGGGATTTTTGTAAAGTATTGGGTTGATTGGCAATTTGCATAAATGAGACTGAAATGAGATTTTGTGCTATGGTACTATGAGATCGAAAGAGGATTAGTTTCATCAAAGATGACCCAGCTTATCTATGGTTAATTAGTGACTTTTGAGCAAACACCTTGACCCCTACTTGTCATCAATGCTAACCCCCACACCCCTAGACTATTTCTTTAATTGCATATCCTTGTTTTTTCTAATTTAGTTGTGATAATTGTTCTATAATTCTCTTCAATAAATTTGGTGGAATTGTCCACCTCTTTTCTCTAAGTTGCTACAATGAATAGGTTACCTCTCTAATTTCCTAATTGAACTCTTGCAATAGATCATTCCCTATGGGATTCGATCCCTTGATTTCTCTTTTAGCTTTTCCTCTTTAATTTTTTAGGCATGTGTCATCAAACTAGAGATACCCATCTCTTTGATTAACATGGCGGTACGATATTCCTTAACCACCATTTCGGATACTCCCAACACAAACTTACTCAACCGTGTCCTAGAGTCGGCAAGCATAGTTAGAGCATACTTAGCCAATTAAGTGAACTTCAAAGCATACTCCTTCACACTCATATTGCCTTGACGGAAATTAATGAACTCACGTACGTTTTCCTCCCTCATTTCAAGGAGAAAGAAATGATCCAGAAAAGCCCATTCGAATTTCTCCTAATCAATAGGATCCGCATTAATCGCCCTCTCTTCGTTCCTTTTTTTGAACCGAACTTGAGCAACGCCCTTAAGTTGATAAGCGGTCAATTTCGCCTTTTCCATGGGTGACACTCCCATAATTTTCACTATCTTATACACCTCATCAATGAACTCTTGAGGATCCTCATCAACTTTTGCCACATGAAACTCCGGGGATTCATCCAAATGAAGTCCCTCACCCTTATCACCACCATACCCACATTTGGGTTCACGGGAGAAATGACCTCTCTATCAGCTTGGGCCGTCATAGCTTGAGCCAATACTTGGAAAGTGACACGGAATTTGGCATGAGTCACTTGTTCAGCTAAAGGGTCAAGCAGGGCTTGAGGAACCTCGGGCTCCATATTGTCACCCCCATTTCTTCTCACGTAAGCTCTTCGGGGAGCCATATTCTGAAAAGCATAGGATGAGAGTTAGGAGAAAGACCTTTATAGAGATAAAATCTATGGCACGACTTTAGGGTAGTGAAAGAAGTAAACTTTCCTAAACACCTTGTAGACATATATTCATAAATGTGGCGTACTTCACACTCATAAATAAGACTCTACTCGACGCGGCTTGTTAGACATCCTAGGACCCTTTTTAAAACTTGATGCTCTGAATACTAAGTTTGTCACGACCCAATGTACACCCTAGATGTGACATGGCGAATAAAACCCTGAGAGGCCGTAAACAAGCCACTTGACATAAGCATGACATAGTGAATATAAAATTTAAGAGATATAGTAATATAAGTCTCAAATCATAAGATGACATAAACGATACCAATATAGTACACAAGAAATATACGAAATACTACTAAGTCTTACACAAGCCTTGCTAACATCATAATAGTGGTTGGGACGTAACCCATACACCACGTACAAGTCTAAAACTAAAGACATAAACTGAAAGATCTAAAACATCAAGGGTCTTTTCCTCGGAGCATGAGGACTCACAAAATCCAAAAGCTAATAGGGAAATCCAAGCTAGCCACGAGTAGAAGGAGAAACGTCGGAACCTATATTATAAAACAATATAGGCACAAGTATGTATTAGTACATGGAATGTACTAAGAATAGGGGAAATGCATGAAAACATAAACGTGATTGTGCAGGGACTTTAAGCATAATATGCACGACCAAGCTAAAATATAGTAAGAAGCGTTTAAAGAGTAATCGTAAATCTTAAACAAGGTCAATGCATATTTAAAACTTAATGAAAGCTTTCATAAAACCTTTGAAGGTAACTTAGTTCATTTTGTGGGATATTAGCTTTAACCGATAATAGACCATGTGAGCTATAATATGGAATCCCATGTAACTCCCACACCGAGAAGGGAGAGTCTACTTGCCAAGGTAGAACTCCGTATCATATCATAAAGGCTATGTGGATCCACTAGCTAAGTCACTTAAGACAATCCTACGGGGGCACGTAGTTTGGAACTAGATGTTGTTACTAAAGAATACCCTGTTTGAGCCTCCACCTCAAAGTTCTCTCGATGCTAAGTTAAATTCCAATTAAATAGATAAGTCAATTATCAAAGAATAATATTAGGAAAGGAAATAATGATAATACCAACCCAAATCATAAGTCATTATAGAGTAGCTCCTTTAAATCATGATTCATACATCTATGAGAAAACCTTTCACAACCATGATTTCATAATATGTGAGAAACCTTTCACAATTGATTGACACTTATCTCAAAAGCATTCTTAGTTCATAAAACATCATTTTCATAAGACATACGTAGCTTTCATAGATCATAATTCATAAGTTCATAAGCTTTCTTCATAAATTCATCATCATAATCAAGTAAAATGCATGGGTCCGTATGAAATCAACTGAAACCCATGCAATTGGATCAAATCATGCATAATAAGATTGAAATTAAACAATTGAATCATAATAAATTGGACCCATGGAGAATTGCATGAAACCCTAATCAAATTGGGTGAAAATTAAATTGGAGATTGAGATTCTTTGGGAACCCAATGGATTAATTGAATTCATTGGTAAATTACCACATACCTTGATATCAAAGGCTAGCAAAGCAAGAGAAAGAGAAGACCTTGAAGCTTGAAACCGTAGCTTTTCTTCCTTGAACTTAAGAGAGAATTGGAGAGGATGAACTTGGAGGGAATTTGGGAATTTGAGTGAACGAGAGAGAATGAGGGATTAGTGAAGGGATAAATTGGTTATAGGCGTAGTTATAGGGTCAAAACAACATAGTTCATGGGTTGGGTAGATTGGAAAATACCAAAACATGCTTAATTAAAACTGTCGGAATAGGTCTACGGTTTGGGACCCTTTATAGGACCGTATTGGTCAATTGTAGCACCAAGTACTAGAACCCAAAAATCCTACCAACTTCCACGAAACCCATCTACGGATCGTCGACCTTTCTATGGTCCGTAGACCCCATCCGTAGACCACAACTTTGATCCCAAAATTTGACCAAGTCTGGATAACTTCTACGGGTGCCTCCTACGACCTGTCCTGGCTAAACGTAGATCAACTTACTGAAACTTGGAATTTCCCAAAATTCAACTCACTTCCTGCGAGTTCTATCTATGACCCGTAAAGGCTTCTATGAATAGTAGATGGCTCGCATAGGACTCAACCAGTAGGCCAGAAATGAAATCTTTTCCCTTTCTAATTTTCGAGGTGTTACACCAATCAATTTTTATGAATTACTACAAAGACACACACCAATTATTCTCATCTAGCTACTATATGTAATCAGGCCTCATCTTAAACTTCCCCCACACTTAAAACTGTCACAACCCAAAATCGGGTGTGATGACACTTGTCCTATCCCACCAGGACAAGTTAGCCTAAACCCATCAAAGTGGAAATAAATGCAGAAATAAGCAAATTAAAGAAGAATAACATAAGCGGAAGTTTTTCAAAACTTAAATAATCCCCCAAGAACTGGTTGTCACATGTACAAGCCACTAGTAATAGAACTGGAAAGAAAATACAAGTCTCAAGTATGTCTTTGCTTCTCAAGTAAAAATAAAGCATAAAAATAGGAATAAGAGAGCCCGCCGGATGACAATAGCTACCTCTCTAAGTCTCTTGGGAAGCCTCGAATAATCAGAAAAGGAGAAGCTCACTGTCTGGGCTCGGAACCTACACAAGTGTAGAAGCAAGGGGTGAGTACCAAACAACACGATACTCGGCAAGCCAACTAACAAAACTAGGCAAATCTAATAAAATACGCGAACTCTTTTCATCCCAACCAAACCTCCATAACTACAACCTGCACAGAAAATCAGCCCAACCTAACAAATTCCAATGTACGGTTCAATAGTCTCCACAATCACATTTTAAAGTCATAAGTCACAACTCGCAAGTAATCACAAAGTCAATCACAATAATCATGTTCAACACGCAATAGTATGCATGAATGTTGATGCAGATGTAATGATCATGCATGCATCACAGTCACCGACAAAAATCTCGGCATCACAATATCACCGACAAAAACCTTGGTATCACACTCTCACCGGCAGTAACCTCGGCATCACAATATCACCGGCAGAAACCTCAGCATCACATTCTTGCCAGCAGAAACCTCGGCATCACAATCTCACCGGAAAAGACCTCGGCTTGTCAGAAGAAACCTCGGCATCACAATCAATCATCTCATCACAATGTTCAAGAACCAAATGCAATCAACATGTTCACATAAATGATGAGGAAATAACAAATTCAAGCAATTCACAATCACAACAAAGCCATCAAAGCATTTCACCAACTACACATCGATATTAAGATCATGGCACAACACACTTTAGTTCAACACATTAGCACACACTGCCTTTTTATTAACCCTGTTGATCAATTAAGATTGGTTCATCAAGAATTCAACCCGTATCCTCATTCCCATTACTCCCCAACACATACAAGAAAGGAAATTCGGGATTCTATAAGATTTACGGAGTTTTAGAAGTTCACTTGCCTTAGACAAAATCACGATTAATCAATAACTGGAGCCTTCCCCTTCCGAATATCGTCTTAA
The DNA here is from genome assembly GCA_018342035.1 of Solanum appendiculatum. Lineage (NCBI taxonomy): Eukaryota > Viridiplantae > Streptophyta > Magnoliopsida > Solanales > Solanaceae > Solanum > Solanum appendiculatum. Next base: position 79,207 of record JAGDQO010001187.1, read on the forward strand.
ACACCACAATCTATTCAAATAATGATTCTCAATCAAATTCCAGAACTATCGACACCAAGATTACAAAATTTGGGAAAAAGGTCAAAACGGCTCAAAAATCCAATTCAAAAAATGGGGCTTAAAATTTGGAAATATTTACATGAAAACGATCCCCAAAGCATTAAAAATCCATAGGTGAAATTCGTTTAAAAAATGGAGCTCAAATAAGTTCATAATCACCATTTAATCAAAACTTTGAATTCCTTGAAAGCCCCAATTTTCTTCCTTTAAAACCCCAAATTCAAGTTAAATTCGAGTTATTATCAATGGGTATTGAAGATTAAGGGTTAAAATTACTTACCCAATCGATTCCTATGAAAAATTTCTTTTTAAATCACCAACCCGAGCTCCCAAGGTCCAAAAATGGAGAAAATGGGTGTTTTCCTGACTTTACACTGTTTCAAGCAATTTTACTCTCCGCGAACGCGGCCACTACCTCCACGAACGCGGATGTAATACCCCGGATTCGAAAGGGTGGAAAATTCCTGATTCCTGGGTTAGTGTCAGTAACGACGGAGTCCACCTATGATTCGTAGGTTGACTTACGGCCCGTATGTGGGAACCGTGGGTGGCAGACTAATGTTTTCAAAGTATCAAGTTTCAGAACCCCAATGACGGCTTGCCAGGATGGCCCGTCATCTAGTGTATGAGACATAGATGGATCCTTTCGTTGCAGGGTCCAAGTTGACAGTTTTTGAACCCAACAACGGTTGACCAGGACAATCCGTGGTTGGACCTACGGACCGTAGGTCAAACCGTCGATAGGGTCTGATAGTTAATTTTAAGAGGGGCTTTTGATCTTTTCACCCAATGACTTATTTATAAACCAAGGTTGGTTCCTAACTAGTCCTAACACTATATAAGCCTTTTTAATCCTAAAATCTACCCTTCCAATCACTATTGCAAATTTCCCCAAACTCTTCTCCCTCAAATATTTCTCTCTCTAGAAGTTAGAAGAAGATTAAGAGGGCAAGCTAGGGTACAAGAAATCAAGTTTTTATTCATCAATTGCTTAAGGAAATTGAGCACTAAGGTATGATAGTCTTCATCCATAGAGCCCTTTCCTCCATGGAATCCCTAAAATCTCCAATTTTCATGTTAGAAATTCCCAATTGAATTAAGGGTTTTCTTCCATGTTATGGGTTCTTTGCAATGTTGCTTCAATTGATTGTTTTATGAACTTTGGAGTATAAATTGAGTTGAATTTCATGAATTTAGATGAATCCCCGTGAACCCATGCCTTTTTCCCCAATTTTCTAAATTATGAACGTATTGATGGGTTGAATTGTGAAGACATGAATTTCATGAGGTCTATGTTAACCTAATTATGAATTATGATTTCTAAGCTAAGACTTCTCATGATGAGATTATGAATGACCTAAGGATGGTTTTATGAAAGTAAGCATGTTCAATCAAAAACTATGATTTTCCTCTATTATGTGGGTTCCTTCAATTATGGTCGAATTGCCTTGTTCATGGTTTTCCAAGCATGAGTTTGCATTGAATTGCATGATTTAAGAGGAATTCTCATGAATCCATGAGAACCCTATGGTTTGTAAGTTATGAGCATGATGAACTATGTAAATATGAAGTTTATAAAATCATGCATGTCTCTTACGAAGCTATTGATGAATTAAGGGTGCTTTGAGATTGAAGCATCAAAGTTTATGATATGTTGATATTGTTGATGAGTTGTGAAAGGAATTCTCATATATTACTCAACCCATGAATGTGAAAGGTTTTCTCACATGTAATGATTCATAACTTATTGAAAAGCTTGCTCAACTAAATTTGAATCGACGATTAAGGAGCTATTCTAATAAAGGGACAAGAGGCGATCACCCATGATCCCTAATGTAGGCAAGAGGTGATTACCCATGTCTACTTATGATAATTGAACTATGTCTAATCCGTGGGAATTATGCTTAGCACCGAGTGGACAAGTGGGGATCACCTATGTCCCATAAACTATGTGCCACCGTAGGATGATGGTCTATGCTAGACACTAGCTAGTGGATCCACGTAAGCTATATGTTAAGTAAAGGGTCCTAACTTGGCAAGTAGGATGGCCCTATCGGTGTGGGGTGAGACACTGGATTCCATGTTGCTAGCTCACATGGTCTTACATGTCGGTTAAGGCTACTCCCCACAATAAAGAACTAAAGTGCTTTTAATATGCTTCTCAAGTAAAGTGAAGATGTTTAGCTTGGTTTGACCATGGTTTATGACTTATGTTTCTAACCTTTTTCATGTTTTAGCTTGGTCATTGCATGTCATGAAAATGTCCCGTTTTAGCATGTTTAAATGATTTTGTGCATTGCTATCATACTTGGTACTTGATTGTACTAACACATACTCTTGCCTACATTGACTTGTTAATGTATGGCTTGGCGATTCTCCATCTATTCGTGGCTAGAGCTTAGTAGAAGATTTTTGAAAGACTTGGTGAGTCCTTATACATTCGAGGACATAGCCTTGTTGTTCTTACTTTTACGTTCTGTTGCTTTGATATTGTATTGGGTTACGTCCCAAATATTATTTCTCATTCTTATGTTAGATTGGCTTTGAGATAGTTGATGTAGACTTCCGCTATTTTTCTCAAGAGCTTTGATATGAAATTGTCTTTTGAACCTTTAAATCTCTATGATCTTGTATGTATGTATGCTAAGTGGCTTGTATAAGGCCTTTCGAGGTCTTGTACGCCATGTTACGTCTAGGGGGTACCTTGGGTCGTGACAGCGGAGGCCAAACACCAGTACTCTCCGCGAACGCGCCACTCTCCCCTCCGCGAACACGGAGGCCAAAACACAGGCACCAGACATCAACAATTACACCATGCAACTAAGTCTTCGAATGGACCCTCAGGATTCATTCGGAACCGTGTGCACACAAACCATATATGCTACCCTACTAAAATTGACGTTCTGGACTCAATAGAACCATCATAATTTGAATTTGAGGTCTTTTTGACCCGAAACCCGATAAAGCACAGCTAAACTAATTTAAGCCTCAAAAATTCAAATCAAGCTCAGGACCTCTGAAAATTCAACCAAGGCCACTCCTAGGTTTAAAATCATCCCCTGAATCCAACGATGTCGTCGGAATTTAATTCTGAGCATCCGATCACTGAATTTTGACCAAAGTCAACTCTATGGTCAAAAACTCAACAATTCCCTACTCAAGGCCTCAAATCCACGATATAGCCCCAAATCTGATTATGTCAACTCTCCTAAATCAAATTCCACATTTTGGAGCTGATGGAATCGATGGAATTCAATTTCGAGCTCTGAAACTTCGAATGACTTCAAATACTACTTTTTGACAACTTAAGCTTCCAAAACTCAAAATTTTCCAAAAATCTTAACTTACAAGGAAATTCACAAAACCACTTTGGATACTGATCAAAGATAACTCGGGGCAACTTTCAGGAGGGGTAAAATGGTTATTTTATAAAAATTACAAAAAATGACCTTTAGGGTCACCATCACTAAAAATCATGTTCGTCCTCGAACATAAAGTAAAAGAAAGTACCTTGAGCCTCGAAAAACTGAGGATATCTGGCACGCATGTCGGACTCGGACTCCCAAGTAGCCTCTCCAACTGAATGGTGACCCTACTACACCTTCACTGAAGCAATCTCCTTGGTCTTAAGCTTACAGACCTGCCTATCTATAGTGGTTGTAGGCTCCTCCTCATAAGTCAAATCTGGATCCAACTCCATGGAATCGAGTGTAATCACATGAGACTCGTCCGGGATGTACTTCCAAAGCATTGAAACATGAAACACAGGATGCAAAACTGACAAGCTTGGTGGCAAGGCCAACTTATAGGCCACCTCTCCCACTCGGTCCATAATCTCAAAAAGGGCCAATGAATCTAGGACTAAGCTTTCCCTTCTTTCCGAACCGCATAACACCCTTCATGGGTGACACTCAGAGCCAAACATGATCGCCCTCCATGAATACCAAGTCTTGGATTCTCCGATCGGCATAACTCTTCTGTCGACTTTGAGCTGTCAACAACCTACTTTGAATCAAGCGAACATGTTCCATGGGCATCCCTAAGTAAGTCAGTGTCTAAGGAATCCATCTCCGCCGAGTCAAACCATCCAATCGATGATCTACACCGTCTGCCATACAACGCCTCAAATGGGGCCATCTGAACACTGGAATGATAGTTTTTGTTGTAGGCAAACTCTGCTAGGGGAAAATGCTGATCCCACCTAGCACCAAAGTCAATCACACAAGCACGGAGCATGTCCTCAAGCACCTGAATCGTCCGTTCGGACTGAACATTTGTCTGAGGGTGAATGGCTATACTTATATCTAACCGAGTACCCAAATCATACTGTAAAGCCCTCCAGAAGTGCGAAGTGAACGAAGAACCTTGATTCGAGACTATAGATATCGGCACCCTATGAAGTCTAACAATCTGACTGATGTAGAGCTGGGCTAACTTCTACGCCGTATACTTCACCCGAACTGGGATGAAGTGAGCGGACTTGGTCAGCCTATCATTAACCAACCAAATAGAATCATAACCACCCACGGTGGTAGGTAGACCCACAACAAAATCCATAGTAATCCGCTTCCACTTCCAAGTAGGAATGGGTATCCTCTAAGACACACCTTCGGGCCGCTGGTGCTCACACTTGATGTGTTAAAAAGTCAAACATCTAGACACAAAGTCTACAATATCCCTCTTCATACCACACCACCAGTAATGTTGACTCAGATCATGATACATCTTCGCTACTCCCGGATGGATAGAATATCTAGAACAATAGGCCTCCTCTAGAATCAGTCTAATGAGCTCGCCCACCTTGGGCACACAAATCCAACCTCCAATCCTCAAAACCCCATCAGAATCAAGTACAGCCTCTTTGGCCTCACCTCTAATCACCTTGTGTAGAATAAGACACAACTTCTCATCTTCAAATTGGTGCTCTCGAATCTGCTCAACTAAGGAAGAATGGGCCTCAATGAACGCAATCAAACCACCACTCTCCTTAGAAATCCACAATCGTACAAAGCTATTGGCTAACCTCTGAACATCTCTAGCCAAGGGTCTGATATCAACACTGATCGCGGCGAGACTCCCCATACTAGGATTCTTCCTAGTCAAAGCATCGACCACCATATTGACCTTCTTAGGATGGTACAAAATGGTCATATCATAGTACTTCAGTAACTCAAGCCACCTGCGCTGTCTCAAGTTCAGATCCCTCTGACTGAAAATGTACTGAAGACTCCGATGATCAGTGAAAACCTCACAATGAACCACATACAAGTAGTGCCGCCACAACTTAAGTACAAATACCACCGCCGCGAGCTCTAGTTTGTGGGTGGGATAGTTCTTCTCATGAGCCTTCAACTGTCTAGAAGCATAGTCTATAACCTTCCCTTTTTGCATCAACACACCTCTCAACCCAACTCCGGAGGCATCACAATATACAGTAAAACCCACACCCTCCTTGGGCAAAGTCAATACAGGAGCCGAAGTCAAAAAATTCTTGAGCTTTTGAAAGCTCGTCTCACACTCATCAGACCAATGAAAATCCATGGACTTCTGAGTCAATCTAATCAACTACGCTGCAATTGTAGAGAAGCTCTGCACAAACCATCTGTAGTAGCCTGCCAACTCCACGAAACTCTGAATCTCGGTAGGAGAAATAGGTCTGGTCTAGCCCTTAACTGCCTCAATCGTGGTCGGATCAACCCTAATACCCTCTTTGGACACCACGTGTCCCAAGAATGCCACAGAATCAAGCCAAAACTCACACTTAGAGAACTTGGCATACAACTTCTGCTTCCTTACTCTCTGAAGCACCAACCTCAAGTGACGGACATGATCCTCCTCGGTCCTGGAATATATCAAAATGTCATCAATGAACATGATCACGAAAGAATCCAAGTACTGACGGAATACTCCATTCATCAACTCCATAAACGCCGCAGGGGCATTAGTCAGCCTAAAGGACATCACCAAGAACTCATAGTGGCCATAACGAGTCCGAAAAGCTGTCTTGGGATATTCGATGGCCTAATCTTCAATTGATGATAGCTGGACCTCAAATCAATTTCAGAAAACAACGCCACACCCTGAAGCTGATCAAACAAATCATCAATGCGAGGAAGAGGATACTTGTTCTTGACAGTCACCTTGTTAACCTGCCTATAGTCAATACACATCCTCATCGAACCATCTTTCTTCTTTACACAAAGGACCAGTGCGCCCCAAGGTGACACACTAGGATGAATAAACCCTTTACTCAACAAGTCCTGCAACTGATCCTTCAACTCCTTCAACTTAGCTGGAGCCATACGATACGGGGCAATAGAGATGGGCTTGGTGCCCGGTTCCAAGTCAATAGAAAAATCAATGTCCCTAGCGGAGGGACACCATGAAGATCAGTAGGAAACACATCAGCAAACTCCTAAACCATAGGAATGGACTCCATAGAAGGCGAGTCAACACTAGTATCCCGAATAAAAGCCAAATAGGACAAACACCCCCTATCAATCAACCTTTGGGCTTTGATGTAGGAGATAACCTTACTTGGGTAAAAACTACTAGCACCCTTCCTTTCTACCCTCGGAACACTAGACATCACTAAGGTGACAGTCTTAGCATAACAATCAAGGATCGCATGATAGGGAGAAAGCCAATCCATACCCAATATCACATCAAAATCTACCATCCCCATAATAATCATGTCTACCCAAGTGTCGTACCCAACCAAAGAAACAAGACAGAGTCGATACACTCGATCCACCACTAAAAGCTTACCCACGGGTGTAGAAACATGCACAGGAACATGCGTACGATCACATACTAAATCAAACCCAGATGCAAAGTAGGTAGACACATAGGAGAAAGTAGACCTCAGATCAAATAATATTGACGCAGATCGATGGCAGACTGGGACGATACCTGTGATGACGGCATTAGAAGACTCATCCCGAGTCTCCCCGAAAAAACATAACACGGGGCTCCCCTACCACCTCCTGTCTGAGCCACACCTCTACCTCCACGCTGGACCACAACACCACTACCCAAAGCTCTGCCGCCTCTACCTGCTGTCTGACCCCTGCCTTGTCCTCTAGCCTGAGGCACTGAATCTCTCTCTGGAGTTGCTGAGTAAGTACGATAGGGCCCTATATGAGTCTAAAATAGACACTGGCGAATCATATGACCCGGATCACCACAACCAAAACAAGACTTCTGAACGGTGAGCTGATGTGATGAACCAGATGAAGTACCATGGCCAGAACTGTGAGACCCACGGGACACCTGCCCACTCTCAGCCACTGGCATGGAAGCATGAACATGCCTCTGACGCTGAAATAAACTGCTGCCCCTCTGCCTCCAGACGAGGCACCAGAAAACTGACCGCTAGAACGGGTCCTCTTGGGGTCCCCAAGATCCTCTCGAACCAACAACTCTATATCCTTGGCGGTACTCACAATGGACTGGAAGAAGCCCCCTCACGGGCTGATCTGAACACATAGGATCTGATGGAGAAAGTCAACCCTCTCACAAATTTGTGGACCCTCTCTGCCTCATTTGGAATCAAAGGCATGTCATGACGAGACAACTGATAGAAACGTACCTCATACTCAGCAACGGACATGCCACCCTGTGTCAAACCCTCAAACCTCAACCTACTCTCCTCACACACATTCCAAGGAATGAAGTAATCCCGAAAAGAACTGGAGAAAGCATCCCACTCAATCAGAGGAGATCCAACTGGTCTGGACCCCACATAAGTCCTCCACCACTCCCTGGCTGACCCACGGAGCTGGATAGCAAAAAAATGAACACCCCTCACATCCATCATCCTGACAGCCTCAAGCATCTCATAGCACAAGGTCAGAAACTCATGAACATCCTCGCCCTTACCACCCTGAAACAAGGGTGGTTTCATCTTCTAAAACCTCTCATAACATTGCTGGTCCTCCACTGTTAGACCTACATCTGGAGTAACCTGCGCACCGACAGCTGGTGCGAGAACTAATGGTGGCTAACCCACTTGATCCTAAACAACCGGATCCTGATGCTGCTCTGGGGTCTATGCCCCTCCTCTAGTCTGTGAGCCCTGTGGCGTGCCTGCTGCACCCTGAGTAAAACTCTCTAGAACACCCAACATCCTCAATAAGGTCTCCTGAAACAAAAGTGCTAGCTCTAGGGAAGCCTCTCTACCACGACCTCTAATAGGTGCCGCTCCTCGGGCACGGCCTCTACCAAATGCCACTCCATGGGCATGGCCTCTAGCTCGAGCCCTTCCCCTACCTCTGACTGGGGGATCAACCACTACCTCGGGGACTGCCTCCCCTCCATCACCCGAAATAGAAGCTCTGGTTCTCGGCATCTGCCAAAACAACACGCGACACTCAGCACTAGCGATAGTACTCATGCATGATAAGAAAGAATGAAATAAAGGAAGTTTCCTAATAGTCTTCATAGCCTCTCAAAGATAAGTACAGACGTCTCTGTACCGATCCTTGAGACTCTACTTAAACTTGGCTTGTACGCGTGAGACCTATGAACCTGGGGCTCTGATACCATTTGTCACGACCCAAAACCGTGTGTGATGACACTTGTCTTATCCTACCAGGACAAGTCAGCCTAAACCCAACAAAGCAGAAATAAATGTAGAACTAAGCAAATTGAAGAATAATAACATAAGCAGAAGTCTTTCAAAACTTAAATAATCCCCCAAGGACTGGTTGTCATATGTACAAGCCACTAGTAATAGAACTAGAAAGAAAATACAAGTCTCAAGTATGTCTTTGCTTCTTAAGTAGAACAAACCATAAAAATATGAATAAGAGAGTCCGTCGGATGACAATAGCTACCTCTCTCAGTCTCCTGGGAAGCCTCAGATGATTAAAAAAGGAGAAGCTCACTGTTCGGGCTAGGAACCTACACAAGTGTAGAAGCAAGGGGTGAGTACCAAACAACACGGTACCTCAGCAAGCCAACTAAAAAAACTAGGAAAATCTAATAAAATACGCGAACTCCTTTCATCCCAACCAAACCTCCATAATTACAACCTGCACAGAAAATCAACCCAACCTAACAGATTCCAATACACGGTTCAACAGTCTACATAATCAAATTTCAAAGTCATAAGTCACAACTCGTAAGTAATCACAAAGTCAATCACAAGAATCATGTTCAACACACTATAATATGCATGAATGTTGATGCACATCCAATATCATGCATGCATCACAGTCGCCGTTAGAAACCTCAACATCACAATATCGCCGGTAGAAATGTCGGCATCAAAATGTCACCGGCAAAAACCTCGGCATCACACTCTCGCCGGCTGAAACCTCGGCATCACAATCTCACCGGAAAAGACCTCGGCTTGTCGAAAGAAACCTTGGCATAACAATCAATCATCTCATTAGAATGTTCAAGAACCAAATGCAATCAGCATGTTCACACAAATGATGAGGAAGTAACAAATTCAAGCAATTCACAATCAGAACAAAGCCATCAAAGCATTTCACCAACTACACATCGATATTAAGATCACGGCACAACACACTTTAGTTCAACACATTAGCACACACTGCCTTTTTATTAACCCTGTCAATCAATTAAGATTGCTTCATGAAGAATTCAACCCGTGTCCTCGTTCCCATTACTCCCCACTAAATATAAGAAAGAAATTCGAGATTCTATAAGATTTACAAAGTTTTAGAAGTTCACTTGCTTTAGCCAAAATGACGATCAATCAATAACTAGATCCTTCCCCTTCCGAATATCGTCTTAAACACCACAATCTATTCAAATAATGATTCTCAATCAAATTCCGAAACTATCGACACCAAGATTACAAAATTTGGGAAAAAGGGTCAAAACGGCTCAAAAATCCAATTCCAAAAATGGGGCTTTAAATTTGGAAATGTTTACATGAAAATGATCCCCAAAGCATTAAAAATCCATAGGTGAAAACTGTTTCAAAAATGGAGCTCAAATCAGTTCATAATCACCATTTAATCAAAACTTTGAATTCCTTGAAAACCCCAATTTTCTTCCTTTAAAAATCCCAAATTTAAGTTAAAACCAAGTTATGATCACTGGGTATTGAAGAATAAGGGTTAAAATCACTTACCCAATCGATTCCCACGAAAAAGCTCTTTTCAAATCGCCAACCCGAGTTCCCAAGGTCCAAAAATGGAGAAAATGGGTGTTTTCCCGACTTTACACTGTTTCAGGCAATTTTACTCCCCACGAATGCAGCCAGTACCTCCGCGAACGTGGAGGCCAAACACCAGTACTCTCTGCGAACGCGCCACTCTCCCCTCGGCAAATGCGGAGGCCAAAACACAGGCACCTGACATCAAGAATTACACCATGCAACTAAGTCTCTGAATGGACCCTCAAGATTCGTTCGAAACCCCTAAACACAAACCATATATGCTACCATACTAAAATCGATGTTTCGGACTCAATGGAACCGTCAGAATTTGAATTTGAGGTCTCCTTGACCCGGAACCCGATAAAGTGCAACTAAACTAACTTAAGCCTCAAAAACTCAAATCAAGCTCGGGACCTCTAAAAAGTCAATCAAGACCACTCGTAGGCCTAAAATCATCCCCCAAATCCAACGGAGTCATCAGAATTCAATTCCGAGCATCCGATCACCTAACGTTGACTAAAGTCATTTCTATGGTCAAAAACTCAACAATTCCCAACTCAAGGCCTCAAATCCAAGATATAGCCCCAAATTTGATTCCGTCAACTCTTATAGACTAAAGTCCACATTTCGCAGCTGATGGAATCGACAGAATTCTATTCCGAGTTCCGAAACTCCGAATGACCTCAAATTCCACTTTTTGGCAACTTAAGCTTCCAAAACTCAAAATTTTCCAAAATTTTTAAATTTCAAGGAAATTCTCAAAACCAACTTCGGATACTGATCAAACATGACTCGAGGCAACTCTCGAGAGGGTTAAAACGGTCATTTTATAAAAATGATCAAAAATTACCTCAGGGTCATTACAAAAACCTTGTGTGGAATAAACATATTACAATACTCACCATAAGGGGTGTCTCCCCTTTTTATAAACCAACACTCACATGTTATCAACCTCGTTATCAAAACTGATAAAGGATCGCTAGAAGGGCTTAGAAAGAAAGATCATAGCACGATTTGTTTGAGAAATCTAATATGAGAATATGCACGACATAACTTTATTTCACTAGCCATTGAAGGTATATCATGAGTTCAAGGTATTGATCATACTGTGAAACATAAGTGTATACATTATGAGTTGTACATCATAAGGTTGATATTCATAACTTCATAGGGTAAGATTGAGGTTGTTGCGCTGAAATCTTTGCTTCTTGTTCCAGGAACAGAACATAGATAGGAATCTGTATGAAGTGCATTAGCATGAGTCATGGGCATAATGTTGATATGCGAGACATAAGTATGATTTCATAACAATTGAAATTTGAGGAATACGCTGGATTAGGAATGAATTGTTATCCCATCATAACTCTATTTGAACATATCACCCTATCATCTCCCTCTTAGGCTTGTAGCCGACATTCTAAGTATGTGGACTTATTTCAAATTAACCAAATTGAGCTATATTCACTTAACCCTAACGATCGGGGCAACGTTAATCACATGACTGCTAAACTCTCCTCGATGGACCATATCTGCATATACTAAAATTCTTTCTAGGACTTATTTTTGAGATACTTCTTTTAACTTCTTCCTGCCTCTAAAGTCACCTTCTATAACCTATACTCTTGTTCACGTACATAGCCACTACTTCTAACTCTTACGATCTGACCTCTTCTTGTTAGACTGCTAACACTCCTCTTCTAAGTTCATATATACCTAACTGAAGGAAACTTGAACTATAATGGGAGGCTCATCATTGTCTATACATAACCCCTTTGAGCCAACTCTTATAGATACAATAAAATGCTTACTTGATCCTTCTCCACATTGGTAGCTGAAGGATACTAACTAGGCACACATAGCAAATCATAAATTAGAGCCTCATACGACTATATACTATCTTGGGATACACATCTTAAGCCTCTTTTTACCTAATGACTTAGCCACTCTTCATTGTTTTCATCCAAGGGTCATGTACACCACACTTATAACATCACACTTCTTGCAAGTTAACATCTTAATTTCTCTCATATGCTATGTAAAACCTACTAGATCAAATGTCAAAACCAACATTATCACCCTCATAAACCCATTTTTTTAATTACTATGCTCATCTAAAATTCAAGCTTAGTGTCTAGTACTAAACATGTATAGCAACACACTTTCTCACATATTATTGTAACACCTCGGAGATTGAAAGTTTAGTTGGAATGGAAATGTTCAGTTTTGGCATTGAAGTAATGATCTAGGAGTCCTATCCACGGACCGTAGGAAGGAAGTCGTAAGACCTTGTTTGAATTTTAGAATTTTCAAATCCCAATAAATTGACCTACGAGTAGCCATGACAAATCATAAGGTGTTCTACCGACCGTACGAGGGGTTCATGAAAGTGATCCAGACTTAATGAAATTTTGGACTTAAAGTTGGGTTCTATAGAAGAGGTATACATACCGTAGAGTGGATGACGACTTGTAGAAAGGTTTCATGGAAGTTTGCTGGATTATAGGTCCAGTAAATGACTCTACAGTTGACCAGGACGGTCCGTAGAAAGTCCTACGGACCGTAGGTCAGAACTGTAGGTCACTCTGACAGTTTTTAATGAAGGGTGTGTTGGTCTTCTCCTACCCAATTAACCCCTAAACAACATTGTCTTGGCCCTATAACTACCCCTATAAACGCTTTTACCCTTCAAAACGTAACCCAATCCCCTCATTCACTCAATTCTCCCAAACTCTTCAAGTCTCCTTCTCCAAATTCTCTCTCAAGCTCAAGGAAGAAAAGCTAGGGTTTCAAGTTTTAAGGTCTTGTCCTTATCTTGCTTTTGGGATTTAATTATCAAGATATGTGGGAATTTACAAATGGATTCCTTTCATCCATTGGGTCTCAAAAGAGTCTCAATCTATTAAATCAATTTCACTCAATTTCATTAGGGTTTCATGAAATTCTCCATGGGTCCTATTTATTATGATTCAATTATTTATTTTCAATCTTATTATGCATGATTTGATTCAATTACATGGTTTTTAATTGATTTCATATGGACCAATACCTATGACTACTTTATGAACATGAATTATGATTATGAAAGCTAATCATGTTTTATGAAAATGATGAATTATGAACTATGGATGCTTTTGAGATAAGTATCAATGACTTGTGAAAGGTTTCTCTCACATATGAATGAAATGATAATTTAGATGCTTAGAAAGGTAAGTGTCTATTATGAAGAAGTTTATGAAATCATGATTTGAAAGAGGGGTGGTAATTGGATGGGTTAGGTAAAATTTTTGCAGGTCAAAATAGGTCAAGATAATAAATGGGTCAAGACCCAACCCGACCCAAATTTGTTTAGGCCAAAATGGGTTGGGTCAAAATGGGTTAGGTAACATATTAGTAACGGGTCATAACCCAACCCATTCAATGTTTACTAAGTTTTAATAGATTTATTTGTTATTTTATAAGCTTTTAGTACCTAATAAAAGTATTTTTTATTATAACTATACATTACTTATAAAATCAAAAAAATGTTTTTTAAAAATATTTTGATAAGATTTCTCAAAAATTAATTTGGATTACATATCAACCCAATTTTTAATGGGTTGAAATAGTTGAGTTAACAAATGGGTGGGTCAATAACCAACCCAAACCTAAATGTGTTGGGTCGAGTTGGGTTTGTTTTGCCACCCCTAATTTGAAAGGAGCTACTCTATGATGACTTATGATTGGTTTGGTAGTTAATTATACCTTTCCAAGTCCTTTGATATGAATATGACTATGTCTTTTCCGTTGGAATTTACTTAGCACCAAGAGGACTTTGAGATGGAGGCTCTCCCATTAGTAGAGACCGGGTCTCTAGAAGTAATCTCCTTGTCCCAAACTACGTGCCCTCATAGGAATGTCTTAAATGTCCTAGCTAGTGGATCTATAATAACAATTATGAATGAATGTTATGGATTCTACCTTGGGAAGTAGATTCTTCTTTTCAGTGTAGGGGTTACATCGGATTCCATGTTATAGGTCACATGGTCTTATTGTCGATTAACAGTAAATATCCCACAAATGAACTATGATCTCTTCAGAAAGGTTTTATGAAAGCTTCTCAAATGGTTTAAAGTATGCATTGACCTTGATTATGACTCATGAATTCTTTAAAGGAATTTTACTATGTTTTAGCTTGGTCATGCATATCATTCTTAAACTCCTCATATGATCATGCTTATGTTTTATATGCATTTCCCCATATTTAGTTCTTTCATGTACTAATACATGCTTGTGCTTATATTGTTTTATAATATGGGGTTCGACGCTTCTCCTCCCGAACGTGCATAGATCGAGATTACTCAGCTTAACTACTTGGATTGGTGAGTCCTCATGCTCCGAGGACAAGGCCATTTATGTTCCTTTATTGCTTTTGATGTCTTTTATTTCAGAATTGTACATTGGTGTATGAGTTACGTCCCAACCACTCTTATGATGTTAGAAAGTCTTTGTCATGCTCCAAACTCAAGGGGCGCAACAAGCACCTAATACCAAAACTTAAGCTTGAGCTTACCCCACTGAACCATTTGCTAGTAGCTCATAGCAACTACACATAGTTAAGAAAACAAACAAGTATATCTCAGCTTCAAAGGAAGCCTTTGGCTGCCAAAGACCCTGTATATAGCTCTATCAAAAATAGTAATGCCCAACAATTCATATAAAAAATAGCCAGCTAGCACATATGTCCCGTTTGGGTCGTCGAGGCCACCATGATATCTAGGAAAACGTAAATGCTATATGGTCCATTAAATCTGCCATGATCTCTATACAGAAGCTGAAAATAACTAAGTATCAAGACAATACACCAAACAACCATCAAGCGTTAGCCAACCAACAAACAATGCCAACAACATGGCGAACAACGTGGCTATACAACCCAACAAACTAGTCTGCAAGCCTCTAAGAGTAGAAAAGCTTTGTCGGGATAGGGCCCTGACCTATCCAAAACTACATACAACAAAAGCCAACAAACCTCCAAACTTTGCCAGCTCTGAAAGAAAGAGGCTAGCCAACTTGATGGAACTCAACCGTGCTGGTTGGGAGGTCTATCGAGTCTTCTATCGGGACCTGTAAGAATAAATGCAGCACCCCTAGGCAATGGGGCGTCAGTACGAGATAATGTACCTAGTGTGAAGAGCAATAGATTAAATATGTAAGTATCATAATATGTTGAAAGTAATCAGGTAAGGAAATCAAGAATAAAATAAGTGTACTAACCTGCTCTTGAATCTAAACATACAAAAATAATCAAACAACAACCTAACCAAGCCCACATAAGCTTAGAAGTAAAAACAGAAAACAAGACCACCTACCTAGGCCCCTATAAGCCCAGAAGGTGCCAATTCAATCTATACACCCCTATTGTTAGCCCCTTAATCGTGTAGGCAGTCACATAGCCCTCTTAGGCAATAAGATAGCCCCGTAGGCAGCACCTAGCTCACTTAGGCATCAACATAGCCTTGTAGGCAGCACATAACCCTCTTAGGCAATAACATAGCCCCGTAGGTAATTCATAGCCCTCTTAGGCATCAACATAGCCTCGTAGGCAATACATAGACCTCTTAGGCAAAAACATAGCCCCAAAGGCAGTTCATAGCCCTCTTAGGCATCAATTTAGCCCTATAGGCAAAGTTCATAACCCTGCAGCTAACCACATTAGCCCCAAGGGCAACAACAAACAATTTAATAGGCTAAAAACGAGCAATTTAGCTATAAGCAATCTATACGAATAGTCTTTAAGTCATGCCCAACATAGGACCGCTATTAACATAATAAGAGTCCCAACAAGGGAGGGATATAACAACTCAAGTAGCCAACCACCAATAATTATGGCTATGAGTACATCAACGACAACAACCCTACTACATCGCTCCTAATCTTTAAGGAAACATGTCGAAAGAAGGGAATAGCCTTAACATACCTTTTTCGATGAATTCAAGTGGCCTTACAAATTTTACTCAAATCTCCCTCGATACTACAACAAGGCAGGACTCAAAATGAAGCAAAACAACCACTGCCAAAACCCCAATTGAGATACACCATGAAATTGACGGAACAAATTATACCATGATGTCGAGCTCAACACGTAGAACAATTTCTATCAAGATCTTAGGCCGACAAAATCAATAATTTTAGTGATCCTAGGCACAAGGCTTCTGGGTTTATCAGGTTCTCCACGAACAAAATGAAGAAAAAATGAAGAAGATGATATATATAAAGTCCAATCGACGTGGGACCCATCCACATGCCTGCTTGCCCATCCACGTGCCTGTTTGTGTCATCTCACTAAAATGCAAATATCTCCCTATACTGAAGTCGTATGGATGAACAATTTGATGAGTTGGAAACTAGACTCGTAGATTTTCAATTTGATAGTTCATGGCCCCCATAAATTTTTATAGATTGGGAGAAAATCACCGAGATATTTGACCCAAATTTTAGAGAAAATTTTAAAAAAAACTTACGATAACTTTCGCCAACTTTTATTTCACAACTCACTTAACTTCAAAACTGGAGATATGACCCCTGAACACTTAAAATATGAAATACCACATCATTATTAATTTATTCATCACTCGTCATCTTACCTCAAAGGTATGGGTTAATTTAGACATTCTGAAAGTGCAGGGTGTTACATCCTCTCCCCTTAGAAACATTCATCCTCAAATGAAATATCCGAGTCATGCAGTTAGTCCTAAGGAGTTGCCAAAATTTTAACATAGTCTACTCTGTAAACGTGACTATCAGGAACTTGAAATGTAGAAAATTTCAACCTATACATCTCACAGGATGATGCAAATAGCTAAATATCATAGCTCTGCAATAAGATTGCGAGCAAAATAATACAACAGCAACACCAATACTAATAATCAACAATATAAAAACCAAAAAGGTATCTTACCTCACTGTACTGATATAAACTTATATGGCATCACCCTGAAGTATGAAACAAGAAAGGATATTTGGACCTCATTCCACCCTCAGCTTCCCAAGTCATTTCTTCCCGATTCTTGTTTCTCCACAAGACTGTAACCGAAGCTACATCTTTGGTCCTCAATCTTCGGACCTATTGATCTAATATAGCAACTGGAATTTCCTCGTAGGACAACTCCTTTATGATCTGAACATCCTCAATTGGAATGACCCGAGAAAGGTCTCCTATGCACTTTTATAACATCGATACATCAAAAATTGGATGAACAGATTCTAGCCCAGAAGGCAACTCTAACTCATAAGCCACTCGTCTTATCCTCCGAAGGATCTGGTATGGCCCAATAAACCTTGGACTATTCTTGCATTCCCTTCATAGGTGAGACTTTCAAGATTACCCAGTCATCAACACCAAACTCTTAGTCCCTTTGTCATACATCTGAGTATGACTTTTGGTGGTTTTGAGCTGTCAGTTACTACTCTCGAATGAGGTTAACTTGCTCTACTATCTGTTGTACTATGTCGGGTCCAACCAACTCCGATTCATCTATATCAAACCATCTAATAGGGGATCTGCATTTCCACCCATACAAAACCTCATAAGGTGCCATCCCGATGCTTGGATGATAACTGTTATTATAGGAGAACTCAATTAGAGGCAAGTAGTCATCCCATCTTCCTTTGGAGTCTAGCACGCACGCCCATAACATATCCTTAAGCATTTGATTTATGTATTCAGCCTAGCCATCTGTCTGAGGATGAAAGACTGTATTGATATTAACTTGCATCCCCAGTCCTTTCTGAAAGACTTCTAGAAATTAGCAGTAAATTGTGCCCCTCTATTAGAGATAATAGATACTGGGATACTGTGCAGCCTAGCAATCTCTCTAATATAAAGCCTTGCATAGTCTTCGACAATAAATGTAGTCTTGACTGGTAAGAAGTAGGATGATTTTGTTAACCTATCAACAATTACCCAAATAGAGTCAAACTTATGCTGCGATCTAGGTAACCCTGTAATAAAATCCATATTAATCGCTTCCCATTTCCATAATGGAATGGCTATCTCCTGTGATAAGGATGAAACAAGGAAAGGAAAAAGAAAGAAAAAAGGATATGTGGATTAATATTCAAGCTATTAAAATTATGGGCAACAAGGGGCTAAAACCCTCACCTCCCAATTGACATCAATAAACTAAACTCAACCCAAGTAAGAATAATCCAATTAAACCAAGAATCACAAAGGGGTAACACTTTGATTAATCAAACCTAAGAAGTTAACTAGCAATCCCAAGAGTTCACCTTAATTACTCACTAATTACTCACTAAGAAGACACTACAATTTGGGAGTCAATATTCAACATAGTCTAAGTCTTCCAAAATCATAAAAACTACTATTTATACTAAGGAAATAAAGAAGACACTTCTTTGACAATTTTATCCTTAATGAGATTAGGGCCTTGTTTGATTGTCTTCTTTGGGAATTCTTGAGTTTATGAAATGGCCATTTGCACACATGGCCTCGTTCCTTCTTCCTTCTCATTTTGATGGACTTTCAACTCATTGTATGTCTTTCTTTGGTGACCTTCAAGCTCTTCGAACAGTTCCTTTTTCATGAACATTGCTTGTAGGTCTTTAAGATCCTTTGCTTGACTCCGTGTGAACGGTCTTGAGGGGTACATGCCATTCATGTTAGTATCATCCATGTTGGCCATGTTATCATCCTGGACTAGCCTAACAGGCTTCTAATGCTCAACCTTCACCTGTTGGCAGTTAGGATACTGAGCCACAAACTGGGCAATGTTCTTCTTCATCCCGTGCCACCAATAGGTCTCTTTAATATCATGGTACATCTTCGTCGAACCAGGGTGAATAGAATAACGGGAATGATGTGTCTCTGCCATAATCCGTTGTCGAAGCCCTGCAACATTCGGAACACACAATCGACCTCTATGTCTAAGGATTCCATCTCCTGCTATATCAAAGTCTAAAGAATCCCGATCCTAAGCCTTGGCTCTGAACTACTCTAAGATGGGTTCCTCATGCTGTCGTGCCTTAACCTCTACAACTAGAGATGATACGGTTGTGTCCTGAATTGTGACCCCACTATCACCTGCCTCCACAACTGATGAAGCTCTCAAGCTAACTCACACCTATCGACTCCTAAATAGGATAAACTACCCATCGATCTATGTGTGAGGGTGTAGACTACCACATTCAATTCCCTGGATGATATAAAATATCTATATCGTAGTCTTTCAGTAACTCAATCCATCAACGTTGTCGCACATTTAACTCCTTCTATCTAAAAATATACTGGAGTTTCTTATGATATATGAAGATGTCAACATGAACGCCATACAAATAGTGTCTCCTGATCTTCAACGCATGCAATACTGCAGCCAACTCTAAATCGTGAGTCAGGTTGTTCTTCTCATGCTTCCTCAACTGCCTTGAAACATAAGTGATCACCTTACCATGTTGCATCAGAACACATCCCAACCCAACACCAGATGCATCACAGTACACTGCATAGCCCTCGAAACCCTCTAGCAAGACTAGAACTGGTGTTGATGTCAACCTGTCTTTCAGCTCTCAGAAACTATGCTCGCAAGCCTTAGTCCACTGGAAATTAGTTACTTTCTGAGTTAGCTTCATCAATGGTGCTAAAGGTTAAGAAAACCCCTCCATGAACCTCCCATAGTACCCAGCTAACCTTAGGAAACTACGAATTTCTATCAGAGTTATACGCCTGGGCCAAGTCTTCACAGCCTCAATCTTTTGTTTATCAACCATAATGCCCGTATCTGATACAATATGGCCTAATAAACCAAAGAGTTCAACCAAAACTCACACTTAGAGAACTTTGCATAAAGTTCCCGATCTCGAAGAACCTGAAGGACTGCTCACAAATGATTTGCATTCTTATCTTTTGCATGTGAATTCACCAAAACATCATCAATAAACACAATCACAAACAAGTCTAGATACGGCCTGAATATACTATTCATCAGGTCCATGAACACTACAAGGGCATTGGCCAATCCAAAAGACATCACCAAGAATTCAAAGTGTCATATATGGTTCTAAAAGCTGTCTTCAGAATATCTTTCTCCCGAACTCGTACATGATGGTACCCTAATCACAAAACAATCTTTGTGAAGTACTTAGCACCTCGTAGCTGATCAAATAAGTAATCGACCCTCGAAAGGGGATACTTATTCTTTATAGTCAGCTTGTTTAGCTGCCGATAATCAATACACATCCTCAGTGAGCCATCTTTCTTTCTCACAAATATTATTGGCGCCCCCCATGGTGAAGCACTAGCCTAATTAGGGGTGAGTAAAAACCAAACCGATCGATAAACCGAACCAAAAAAGTGTTATTGGTTTATTGCTATTGGGTTATTAGGTTAACGATTTTTTAATGGTTTTATAAAAAAAATTATCTGGTTATCGGTTCGATATTGGTTTTTAATATTGGGTTATTGGATAAACCGATAACCCATTAAGACTATAGTAATTTACTACTTTTACCTGTAAATAAATATTAAATATTAATCTCAATACCTTACTAGTTACTGTCTTTTCCCTTTAACCTTCAATTCACAATTCACAGTGACTTCGAGTTCACTAATTCACATTATACAAAACGTCAAAACCTAAAGTAAGAACCTTATTCCTCTTAATTTCTCTTTATGTTACACTTGTATAGTTCTTTTCATGTTAGTTATTATTGTTTCTATTTTATGAGCATTTGTAAAGCTACGTTATTGTCTTGTCACATCAAATTTGTTAGTGAAGTCATATATTTGATTTATAAATACTTTTTTATTGGTTAAACCAAAAATCGATAAAAAAAATTTCTTATTGGTTTGGTTAATAGTTTAGCATATTTAAAAACTGAAAACTAATAAATTGAATTGATAATACATAAAACCGAACTAAACCGACCAATGCACACCTCTAGGTCTAATAAAGCCTTTATTCGGCAAATCTTTTAGCTGATCTTTTCAACTCATTTAGCTCAGCAAGAGACATCCTATAAGGAGGGATAGATATGTGTTGTGTATCTGGTAGTATATCAATAGAAAAATCAATTTCCCGTTCATGGGATACTAGAAAGCTCGTCTGGAAATACGTCTAAAACTCATTAACCACTCAAATAGATTGGAGAATCGATGGTTCTGGATCCATATCCCAAACTCGAACAATATGATAAATACAACCCTTAGTAATCATACTCCTTGACTTAGGATAGGAAATAAACCTACCTTTGGCGTTGTTGTATTACCTTTCCATTCCTGAACATCCTCTCCTAGAAAATGAAATCTAATAATCTTTGTCCTACACTCAACATTAGCATAACAAGACGCTAGCCAATCCATACCCATAATGACATCGAAATCGACCATCTGTAACTCTACCAGGTCTACAGAGGTCTGACGGTCAATAATTTCTTCCATGCAACCTCAATAGACTCTCTTGACAATAATAGAATAACCAACTGGTCTAGACACTATAAAGGGTTAAATTAATGACTTTGCTACTTTACACAGCTTCCCCGCAACAAATGGAGTAGCATAGGATAGAGTAGATCCAGGATCTATCAAAGCATAAACACAATGGGAGGAAACAATCAATGTACTTGTCATAACATTTGGCGACGACTCTGAATCCTGTCAGTCAACTAGTAAATATGTATGGTCCTTGCCACTACCTGAATTAGATGATGCCCCTTTACCTCTACCTCTACCTCTACTTGCTGAAGTCTGGGGTCTATGCACTATAAAATGTAGTGATGAGAAAGAACCTATAGCTAACCTAGTCGGCTGACCCATACCACCCTGACCTATTTTCGGGTAGTTCCTCCACACATGCCCCTCCTGTCCACAAGAATAACAACCTGTGGAACCCGACCTACATCTCCCAAAATGCATCCTACCGCATATAGCACAATGCGGTGGGGTTTACATGGCCTTACGTGAACTCCTCTGTTGCTGATATCCTGATGCTTGTGAACCCTCTCCTGGGCCTGACTGTCCCCGATGATCAAGTGTACTACCCCGGAATTGTAGTAGTGGAGGTCTGGGTGGCCTACTAGGATATCGAGGTTCGGGACCACCCTGAAATTCTCCTTGTGAACTAGAAGGCCTAGCTTTCTTTTGCTGCTCTCTCTCGACCCTCTCCCTCATATAATGCTGATGTTGGCTCTCCTCTATGCCTTGTGTAAAGGCCTAATTCATGATATATCCATATTATCATTTAATGCAGCGGTAGTACAAGCATCAATATAAACTGAATTAATATAGTCATGCATCATATCAACAAATGTTGGTGCATATCTCGCCAACAAATCAAATCTCAGTCCATACTCTCATACACTCATGCTACCCTGTCAGAGGTTCAAGAACTGATCTACCAGGGTATTCCAAATCTCTCGAGGCAAATATTGATCTATGAAATCTTCTATAAAGCTATCCCAAGAGAGTAGAGGTGCATCTTTCCCCCTGAATCTCTCCCATCTCTCGTACCACAATACTGCAACATCACGCAAACGAAATGTTGCTAACTCAACTGACTCAGTTGCTAAGACTCAGTTGTTGAGGCATGCATGACTCTCAAGATCTTGTAAAGCTGATTGAAAAAGTGTTGAAGGTCCTCCCTGTGATCTATCCCTGTAAACTTGGGAGGACTCAAGGCCAGAAACTTATGAACTCTCAAACTTCCGGGCCCTTTAGAAGGTCCGACAACATTTGGCACAATTGGATGGCGCTATGCAGTAACTAACTATGCTAACATACACACTGCACTCTTGAAATCCTGATCAGATGGAATATAAGGAGATGGAGGTTTTATTGTTGGTGGAGCCAGGGGTTTTGTAGCCCTCATAGGCTTTTGAAATAGCAGAGAAGCTATAGGAAGCTGAGAAGATGTCTCCTTCAGGGATTCGGGAAGGGCTATCTCCACCGGTGGTTCCTTACTAATACCCTTAGGTGTAGCTATATCTAGCCCCTGGCTAGCTGCAGTCTGTTTGTAGTCATCTATCTCTCACTATAAACAAATGTCAATTATAAGCCCACAAACTCAATCCTTAAGACATGGTTCTATAGCACGAGGTGAGAAAAAGAGGGATAGCCATTCTAATATGCATGTAGCTTCCTTCATATAGAATGTGGTGCACAACACATTTATAAACAAGACTCTACTAAACACGGCTTGCAGACTCTCTTGGATACGACGTTGCCCTGATACCAAGTTTGTCACGCCCCAAACTCAAGGGGCACAACTGGCACCTAATTCCAAAACTTAAGCCTAAGCCGATCCTGCTGAACCATTTGCTAATAGCGCATAGCAGCCACACATAGTTAAGAAAACAAACAAGTATATATCGGCTTCAAAGTAAGCCTTTGGCCAGCAAGGCCCCTGTCAATAGCTTTATAAAAATAGTTATGCCCAACCGTTCATATAAAAAATAGCCAGCTAGCATATAAGTCATATTTGGGTCGTCGAGGCCCCCATGATATCTATGAAAATGTAAATGCTATATTGGCCATCAAAGACGCCATGATCTCTATACAGAAGCAAAAAGGAACTAAGTACCAAGACAATACACCAAACAGCCATCAAACGTCATCCAACCAACAAACAAGGCCAAGAACATGGTTGTACAACCGAACACACTAGTCTGCAAGCCTCTAAGAGTAGTAAAGCTTTGTCGGGATAGGCCCCGACCTACCCAAAACTATATACAACAAAAGCCAACAAACCTCCAAACTCTAGTAGCTCCGAAAGAGAGGGGCTAGCCAACTCGATGGAACTCAACCATACTGGTGGGGAGGTCTATCGAGTTGTCTATCGGGACCTGCAAGTATGAATGTAGCACCCCCAAGCAATGGGGCGTCAGTACAAGATAATGTACCGAGTATGAAATGCAATAGATTAAATGTGCACGTATCATAATATGTTAAAAGTAATCAGGTAAGGAAATCAAGAATAAGATAAGCGTACTAACCTGCTCTTGAATCTAAACATACAAAAATAATCAAACAACAACCTAATAAAGCCCCCATAAGCTCGAAAGGAACAAATAGCAAACAAGACCACCTACCCAGGCCTCCATAAGCCTAGAAGGTGTCAATTCAATTTATATACCCTTATTTGTATCCCCTTAGTCGTGGAGGAAGTCACATAGAACTCTTAGGCAACAATATAGCCTCGTAGGTAGTACATAACCCTCTTAGGCATCAATATAGCCTCGTAGGCAGCACATAGTCCTCTTAGGCAATAACATAGCCCCGTAGGTAATTCATAGCCCTCTTAGGCATCAACATAGCCTCGTAGGCAACACATAGACCTCTTAGGCAACAACATAGCCCCATAGGTAGTTCATAGCCCTCTTAGACATCAATTTAGCCCCATGGGCAAAGATCATAACCCTGCATCTGACCACAATAGCCCAAGGGCAACAACAAACAATTCAAAGGCTAAAGGTGACCAATTTAGCTATAAGCAATCTATACGAATAGTCTATAAGTCGTGCCCAACATAGGATCGCTACTAACAGGAGAAGAGTCCCGACAAGGCAGATATATAACAACTCAAGCAGCCAACCACCAATAATTATGGGTATGAGTACATCAACGTCAACAACCCTAGTATATCGCTTCTAAGCTTTAAGGAAACATGCCGAAATAAGGGAATAGCCTTAACATATGTTTTTCAGTGAAGTCAAGTGGCCTTTCAACTTTTACTCAAACCTCCCTCGATACTACAATAAGGCAGGACCACAATTAACACGCACGAATATAAGACACCACGACAATCTGATAAAAGATATGGATTTCCATTGTAAATTACTATTTGGAATAGAACTCAAACCCTCAAAATAAAGCAAAACAACCGCTGCCAAAATCCCAATTGATATACACCATAAAATTGATGGAACAAATTATACCACGATGTTGAGCTCGACACGTAGAATAACTTCCGTCAAAAACTTAGGCCGACAAATTCGATAATTTTGGTGATCCTAGGCACAAGGCTTCTGGGTTTATCAGGTTCTCCACCAAAAAAATGAAGAAAAAATAAAGAAGATGATATATATGAAGTCCCACCGATGTGGGACCCATCCATGTGGCTGCTTGCCAATCCATGTGTCTGCTTGCATCATCTCGCAAAAATGCAAATATATCCCTATTCTGAAGTCGTATGGATGAACGGTTTGATGAGTTGGAAATTAGACTCGTAGACCTTCAATTTAATAGTTCATGGTTCCCATAACTCTTTATAGATTGAGATAAAATCACTGAGATATTTGACCCCAAATTTCAGAGAAAACTTTAAAAGAAACTTACGATAACTTTCGCCAACTTTTATTTCACAACTCGCTTAACTTCAAAACTGGAGATACGACCCTTGAACACTTAAAATATGACATACCACATCATTATTAATTTATTCATTACTTTTCATCTTACCACGAAGGTACGAGTTAATTTTGACATTCTGAAAGTGTGGGGTGTTACAGGCTTGTGTTAGACTTTGTAGTATTCCACGTGTCTCTTATTTACTCTGTTGATATCTTTTATGTCATCCTATTATTTGAGACTTATATCAATCATATATCTTGAATTGTACCTTTATTACATCATGCTTATGTCAAGTGGATTGTTTAGGTTTCTTAGGATCCTATTCACCATGTCACACCTAGGGGGTACTTCGGGTCGTGAGAATTATACCCACTTACAACTACTTGATAAAATTGAGAAACACTAGTCCATTAAGACCTCATGACAACTAGTCGATCTTTACCTCACAGTCTATCTAATTATAATTTATCATCACAATCTAAGTACTATTTACCCATTCATTATACATCATTGCCTAATTAGTTTCATAACCCTGTGAATATCATGGGGTTGTCCCCTTAAAAAACAAATCACAAGATATAACCTAAATCTATCAACTCCTGACTATTTCTTTCTTCTGTTAAAAATTATACTTGGTCTTTAGTAACACAATAACACATCATCATAAACTCCTTTCCTAGTTCAAGTATTCTCTAACTCATCCTAACCAACAACTCTTTCTCTACATTCTAACATAAAATCCACACAAAACTCATTACTCTTTAGTAAAAACCAAGGGGCTTGACTTATCACCCCTTTATTTGCCTTATAGATACATAACTCTAGCTACATGCCTCAATCAACCACCATTCCCACTCTTTGGTTACTACTCTACTAACTTCATCTTTCTAGCTCTAGGATCATTCTTCTACTTATGGCTCATAATGCACCAAATCATACAGTCTCTTGGGTGACAACACTACCCAAGAATTGGAGTCATGGCTTCCCCCTTGGGGGTGTCATCTAAAACATGGTTGAGATAAGAGAGTCTAGAAGCACATCTTGCTTTGGCTCAACTGCATGATTCATCTGATAAGGGTGCATTCTTTCGAATCAATAAACTTAAACACGCTAATAAGCTCCTCTCAAGCCCTTGTGCAGTCTCTTTACTTTCTGAAGGCTTTATCTGAGAGTACCTCATCGATAAGGCTCTGAGCTTTACTATTTCTACCACCTTAAGCGTAACACCTCAAAAATTAGAAAGTCAAGTTGTAAATGAAATGTTGCATTTTTGGGTAGTGATGCTGGTTCTACGAGCCTACCTACGGACCGTAGGAAGTTCTACGGGCTGTAGGAAGGCAGTCGTAGGAGATGGGTTGAGGTTTGGAAAATGTCAAGTCTCTAATAAGTGTTTACAGACCACCAGTACGGTCCGTAGAAGTTTGCAGGGCCGTAGGACAGGCCTATAGAAGTTATTTTGACTTAGAGAAATCATGGATGATTCTTGGGTTATACGATGAGGTCCTACGGATCGGAGAAAGCTCCACTGCCCATAGGAAGGGTCTTGTGGAAACTTGGCAAGATGTTGAGTTCCAGTAACAGTTCTATGGTTGACCAGGACAGTTCGTAGAAAGTCTTATGAATCGTATGTCCTACCGTAGACATTGTTCGATAGATTTTAATTAAGGGTGTTTTGGTATTTTTTCTACCCATTTAACCCCTAAATTATGTTATTTTGACCGTATAACTACCCCTATAACTGATTTTATACTCCTAAGTTTACCCATTCCCTCACATTCACTCAAAACCCCAAACTCCCTCCAAGTTCATTCTCTCAAATTCTCTCGAGAACTCTCAAGGCAAAGCTAGGGTTTCAAGCTTCAAGGTCTCATCCTCTAGCAATCTTCTAGGGCTTTGATCACCAAGGTATGCGGTAACTTCGCCAATGGATTCCTTTCATCTATGGGGTCCCAAAAGATGCTCAAATTCTCCAATTGATTTTCACCTAAATTTCTAGGGTTTCATGTCAAATCTTCATGTGTTCAATTCATTATGATTTAATTGCTTATATTCAATCTTATTATGGATGATTTTATTCAATTACATGTTTTTCAATTGATTTCATATGAGCCCATGCCTTATTGTTTTTACTATGATTATGAACTTATGAATATAATTATGGATTTATGCATGTTTTTACGAAATTGATATTTTATGACTAAAGGATGCTTTTAAGATAAAGTGTCAATAATTTATGAAAGGTTTTCTCATATTTGAAAGGAATCATGATTTAGATGCTTAAAAAGGAAGTGTCTTGATGAACAATTATGAAATCATGGTTTTTAAAGGAGGTATTTTAATAGAACCCTTTTAATTTGGATTGGTAGTCTTTAATTGTTTCCTTTTCAAGTATTTTGATATGATTATGATTACGACTATTTCCTTGTCCCAAACTACATGCCCCATCAGATTATCTTAAATGACCTAAGCTAGTGGATCCACTTTTGCAAGAATGAATGTACGGTGTCCTTACCTTGGCAAGTAGGATCCCCTCTTTTCGGTGTGAAAGTTACACCGGATTCTATGTTATAGCTCACATGGTCTATTGTCGGTTAACGGTAAATATCCCACAAATGAACTATATTTTCTTCAAGGGTTTTTATGTAAGCTTTTCTTATGGTTTTCAAACATGCATTGACCTTGTTTATGACTATAATTTCACTTTAAAAGTTTTACTACGTTTTACTTGGTCATGCATACCATGTTTTAAGTTCACTATATTATCATGTAGATTAAAATTAATGGCTCAAAGTTTCAAGCTAATAGAGAGATAGAGGCACATATCCTACTGCCAAGTTATATCAATTCTTCATAGATAAAGTAAATCATGATTCCAATAAAGAGGAGAAAAGAAAGAAATGACCTAACCTCAAATTGGTAATCATAATTTGTGGGGAATTTCGTTGGATGTAAAGACTGAGCCCTGGAAAAATCAACTCTCTAAATCTCAAATCTGGGTAAATTCATGGAAAAATACATAAAAAATTCAGAGAGACTTACTATGCCGATGGAGATATCTCTAAGAATGGTTCTTCAATCGTTTTATTAGGATTTTAACCATGAAAAGGAGTCGATCTGACCAAATGAAGAAAAAATGTGAAACAAGTAGCGCTTTGGAGAGAACGAGAGAGACATGGAGTTCTTGATTTCTAGTAGAGAAGGTGAGAAATAGGTCTCTTCAGCCTATTTTTAATGGAATTAAAATTTATAAAGTGGCAAATGAATTAAATGGGCATGGAAAAAAATCAGAAAAATGAATAAGTGTTGCAACAGAGCACTTGTTGAAACCTTGCAAAATAACTGTTACCATTGACCACGTATTGCTACGGTTATTTAACGGACGCATAGAAAGTGTTGCAATAGTATGGCTATCGCAACAGATGCATAATCCTTGTGAAAACCGTTGCAATAGGATAACTACTGCAACAGTTTCAGAACTGTTGCAGAAAAAACTGTTGCAATAGCCTTAATTTCTAGTAGTGATAGTTGGCATATAGTGGAATCTCCTCTGTTCACTGGTGTATATATTTGCCCTGTATTTAATCTTCATTCTTTAAATGGCTGATGTAAGTATAAATTTTCAAGACAATGATGATAAATACAATGGAGCAATAGTAGACAAGAGACTTAAACTGTCATTGCTAACATTGTAGAGCTTAGAGCTATTCATGCTTCTTTGTTACAGGGTATTAATAATAATAAGAACATTCTGTTTGAGGAACTGCCATACATTTATGTTGCTTATCCCCTAAAATAACATTCTGTTTTAGGAATTATTTGCTGATGTACTTCAGCTACAAATATCTATTTACCAGAACAAAATAGATCAAGTTACGGAAAAAGAAACAGGGGAGGAGGGGGGGGAGAGAAAAAGCTTATAGACAACAAAAAAAAAGTTAACTTGCTAAGTTGAGAATATAAAAAGTACATACCAATACTGCCAAATTGTTAGATATTTATGCAACAAACTCTTCTTATGCTAAAGCATATACTATAAAACTAATAAATTTGAGATCAGTATGCAACTAAGAGTACTTAAAGCAAATATACAGTGACTTAAGCAAAGGAGTACTCACCCATAAACCATAACAGGTGTAAGATCTTGTCCAAAATTGGCAATAATAGGATCAAAGCTTTTCTGCAGAGAAAGACAAATTACAATTAAGATTACACAAGTACCTTGAAATAGGAAAAGTTTAACATATTATATAGATATTCAGCTAATGAATACAGAGAAAGAGCCAGAAGGGACAAATCTAGTATGCAATTTGAATAGGAGGGAGTGGACACCAAAAAAAAGAGTAGTATTAGTAGTAGTAGTAGTAGCAGCAGCAACAACAACAGTAGGAGTAGGAGGAGTAGGAGCAGCAGGAGCAGGAGCAGCAGCAGCAGGAGGAGGAGGAGCAGCAGCAGCAGGAGTAGTAGTAGCAGCAGGAGTAGCAGCAGTAGTAGTAGCAGCAGCAACAGCAGTAGTAGTAGTATAGCAAATATTAAAGATATTACTCTATAAAATTCTAAAAACTTCACCAAATATCTAGAATTTTTTTGTATCTTCATATTAAAAATAGTCGTCACAAATAATATTCAATAATGAAAGCACTTGTTGTTGGGAAAATATTTTAGTATCTCAAGAAAATAACTTAACCCAATGTTATCTTTTCATCATTTTAATATATCACTAATTAGTCTTGAATGGATAGTTAATGAGGAAATATTTAAGCTCTCATTATTTTGATAAAATAAATAATGAGATAAAGGTAAAAAACACACCTAAATTATCTCTTTTTTGAGTTTCATACCTAAATTATTGAGAGTGTGAGTTTCATATCTAAACTATTACTTATTAGTTTGAGAAATACAACTCTCTCTTTTTTTACACTCTCATCATGTGTGTGTAATACACTCTCTCTTTTATTTAAAAAAAATTGCTACATCACACTCCACCTCTACGGGGACAAAACATTACACCTTGACAAAAATTAAATAAATTATTAGTATTAGTTAAAGTTAAAGATTAAAGTATTACTATTCCCCCCCCCCCCCTCGCAAAAAAAAAATTATAAAATAAAATGTAAAATATTTTTCTTACCCACTCCACCACTTCCTCTCACCGTACTCCCCCCACCCTAATTTTTTACTTTTTTTAAAAAAAATCTTTTATAAATTTTTTTTAAAAAATTCCTTCTTCATCTCTCCCCCCTCCCCATCCCTTCAAATAATAATTTAGATATTATTATAATTTTAAAAAAAAAAAAATTCTACCCCACCCCACATAACCCTCCGCTTCCAATTTTTTTTCTCGTTTTGTATTAGAAATATATATATTTTTAGAAAAGTATTTTTTTACTTGCCGCAAGACTTCTTATAAAATAAAATTTTTATTTTTGTTATATTCGGTACGTAAGTAGAAAAAAATATTTTCCTAAAAATATATACACATCTAACACAAAACGAGAAAAATGTAAAAAAATAAAAAAAAAAATTAGGAGCGCAGGGTTAGATGGGGTGGGGTAGAATTTTATTTTACTTTTTTTAAAAAAATAATATCAATTTTTTTTAGGAATGAGTGGGGGAGGGGGTGAGGTCTGAATTTTAAAAAAAATATTTTATAAAAGAATTTTAAAAAATAAAAGGATGGGGGATTGTCCCGGTGGGGGGAGTCGGAAATGGTAGAGTGGGGTGAGAAAAATATTTTAATTTTTTTTTTTTGGGATAGTAATACTTTAGTCTTTAATTTTTTAACTAATATTAATAGTTTATTTAATTTTTGTCAAGGTGGAATATTTTATCTATGTGGAATGCCATGTGGCAAAGTTGTTGCAAATAAAAGAAAGAGTGTATTACACACACCACTGAGGTGTGTTTCTCAAACTAATAAGTGATAGTTTAGATATGAAACTTACACTCCCAATAGTTTAGGTATGAAACTCAAAAAAAGGGAATAGTTTACACGTATTTTTGACACTTAACTCATAAATAAATCATTATACTCTTCGTAATTGCATTTATTCTTCATATTATTAATATTTATTCATTTGTTGGAATATTTTCACAAGGACAAAAAGATGATATCTTCATCTTATATAGTGATACATTCTTCTTATGAGGAGATAGAGAAAAACATGTCCTATTTTCCTCATATATATATATATATATATATATATATATATATATTGTTCTTTTGAAAGGAATCTATGTTAGTTTCTGACTCCTAATTTTATAGTAGAAAAGCTTGTTGAATCTTGGGGAATACACCTATATCAGGTGAAATATCCTTAAGGATAGTGTCTTTGACATGGCTCAAGCTATGATAATTTTCTTTAGGTTTTCATGATGAAGTATTTTCCATAAGATTTCCGACAATCTTAAGAATATTTCATCGTATTATGTTCTTATGGAAAATATTGAAAATTATGTATGAAGAGGAGAAAAAAAACAATTTGGTTACGAGATGATATTAGAAAATGATAAATGCAAGAAGAAGAAGAATTAGTCTTAAGGCGATGAGCATGAAAAGATTGACATTTGAAAGAATTCTGCATTGAGTGGAATAGATATATTTTGGTAAGGGAGGCAGAGGGTTCAAGTGTCAGATGATGATGGACATAGGTTATATTTCGTTACTCTCCTCTGGACGGCAATCACTATTTGAAATTAGGTTGGTTTGTCTACTTCATCAACTTTGTGTGGGTCATACTTATTGGAAAAATATAATGACATAATAAGATATGTGAAAATACTATATGTCTATAATTTTAATATATTTGTGAGTGGAAAATTGAGCCAATATACCCCTCAACGTAGAAGAAGATTTGGAGAAATAATAATACCGCTAAGTAGAGATAAATATGACTAAGTGAATAATATAAACTGTTATGGTCATTTCTCAAGTGAATTGTAATGACCCGTACCGGTCTTTATGAGTAAGCCAATGATGAAAGAAATTGGACCAGAAAACTTTTCGGATAGTGACTTAAAAATTTTAGGTTAGGCCAATCTCATACGGAATCTGGGAGAGGTGAGGTCAAGGGCCATTCGAGAATGATTGGGGTGATATTTTTAGTCTTGGTTTATATATTCTAGTAGCCAAGACATTAAGGATCCCATAAAGCTTTACGAAATTGAATTCGAGCGAGTAGAACTCCTGAAATCAAACATGATGTGTTGGGTTAAGTTTTGGATTGGTAGTTGGTTCTCCCACCGGAGGATTAGTGTGGGTGCCACTCATGACATTCTGGGCCGTGATAAAGTTGGTATCAGATTAGTAACCCATGTGTATCATAATTGTTCTATGATGTTTATGGGTCTGCAAACTTGGATAGATTTAGTCATATTAGATATGCTAGACTTTGATGTGATCTTGGGTATGACTTGACTGTCTCTTATTTTGATGTACTAAATTGTAATGCTAAGACAGTGACACTAGAGATCCCGAGTAGGAAAAGATTAGAGTGGGAAGGGGTGTACAAGCCTAAGCCATCAAAGATCATATCCTTCATTCAGACTAGCAAACAAGTGGGGTAGGATTGTTTGGCCTACTTGGCTCATCTTCGGGATATTAGTGCAGAGTCCCATTCCATTGATTCTATCCCTTTGGTATCGGAATTTTTGGAGGTATTCCATATATATATGCTTGGTATGCCTCCGGATAAGGACATAGACTTTTTTATTGATCTTGAGTCGGGCCTTTACCCAAATACTATTCCTCTCTATTGCATGGCTCTAGCAAAGTTAAGAGAACTCAAGACTCAGCTTCAGGATTCCTTGATAAGGTAATCGTTTGTCTTAGTGCTTCTCTTTGGGGTGGTCCTATTTTGTTTGTAAAGAAGAGGGGATGATAGCATGAGAATGTACAAGGTTACCGACAATTGAATAAGGTCACCATCCGAAATAAGTACCCTTTACCTCGTGTAGATAATTTGTTTGACCAGTTGCTTCTGTTTTCTCTAAGATTGACTTGAGGTCGAGTTACCATTATTTAAAGATTAGGCTTGAGGACATACCTAAAACAACATTTAGGACTCGATATAGGAACTATGAGTTCTTAGCAATGCCGTTTGGGTTGACCAATGCGCCTACATTGTTTATGAGCTTGATGAATAGGGTGCTTAAAACATTGTTTGGTTCATTTGTAATTGTGTTTATAGATGATATCTTGATCTACTCCAAGGGAAAGAAGGAACATGCAGATCACCTTCGTATTGTTCTAGGTATCTTAGGGAAATATGAATTGTATGCTAAATTTTCTAAGTGTGAATTCTGGCTGCCCTCGAGTTGCCTTTCTTGAGCATGTGGTTTCGAAAGAAAGGGTGATGGTAGACCCCCAAAAGATTGAGGCAATTAAGAATTGGGTTTGACCTAGGTCTATGACCGGAGTTAGGAGTTTTATAGTTCTTGCAAGCTACTACCGCAGGTTTGTGAAAAACTTTGCTTCTAATGCTACGCATTTGACCAGGTTGACTCAAAAGGAGGTACCATTCGAGTGGTTAGAGAAGTGTGAAAAGAGTTCCCAAGATCTCAAAAACCTTTTGACTACAACACCCATCTTGATATTACTGGTGGAAAATAAGGACTTTTGTATTTATTGTGATGATTCACATTCGGGCTTGGGTGTTGTGTTGATGCAGGACAAGAATGTTATATCTTATGCTTCTAGAAAGTTGAAGGTCCATGAGAGGAACTACCCTACCCATGATTTAGAGTTGGCAGCGATAGTATTTTCTCTCAAGATCTGGCGGCATTATGTTTATGGAGTCAAGTGTGAGGTATTCACTAATCACCGCAGCTTGCAACATGTGTTCACTAAGAAGGATCTAAATCTGAGACAGAAAAGATGGATGGAATTGTTCAAGGATTATGATGTGACCATTCAATATCATACAAGGAAGGCCAATGTGGTGGCAGACACATTGAGCCGAAAAATGGTTAACATAGGCAGTTTGGCTTGCTTAGGGTGTCTAAGCGGCCCTTGTCCAGAGAGATTCAAGCTTTGAGTCTAAGTCCATGCGGTTGGATATCTCTGAAAAGGTGGGGTGTTAGCCAGTATTAAGGTTAAGCCCACTTTTATAAAGGAAATTAACGCTAAGCAGTTAGAGGATGCGGATTTGAATAACCTCATAAATAAGGTGGTGTCTAGGGAGACCCAAGATACCACTCTCGATGTAGGAGGTGTACTCAGTTTTAGAGGAAGTATTTGTGTTCTTCGGGTTGGTGACTTGATCCAGAGTGTATTGGTAGAGTCTCATGGTTCACGATACTCTATTCATCTGGGAGTGACCAAGATGTATCGGGATTTGAGGCAACTTTATTGGTGGCCTGGGATGAAGAAAGATATTGTTGAGTATGTTTCCATATGTCAAAATTACCAATAGGTGAAAAATGAACATCAAAGTCCCGTAGGTTAACTTCAAAGAATGCCTATTTCTGAGTGGAAGTGGAAAAAGATAGCTATGAACTTCATGGCGGGACTACCTACAACCTTGGGGAAGTATGATTCCATTTGGGTCATTCTGAACAAGCTGACTAAATTAGCCCACTTTATTCCAGTGAGAGTGGACTACAACTCTCAACAACTGGCCATAATTTATGTCAAGGAAATAGTAAGGTTGCACAAGGTGCCCTTTCTATTATTTCAGACTGTGTCACTCAGTGTACTTTTAAGTTTTGGGGTAGGTTGCATGAGGCGTTGATCACTCAACTCACCTTCAGCACAACCTTCTATCCCCAGATTGACGGTCAGTTGGTAAGGATAATCCAGGTATTGGAGGACATGTTGAGAGCTGTGTGATTGGCTTTGAGGGCCATTGAAATCAGTTTTTGCCCTTATGTGAGTTCTCTTACAATAACAGTTATCACTCTAGCATTGATATGGCACCATTCGAGGCACTCTATGGGAGGGGATGGAGATCACACATAGGGTAGTTTGAGGCTGGTGATGTGAAATCTTTGGGTGTTGATTTGGTTAAGGAAGCCCAAGAAAGGGTGAGGGGTATTCCAGCTAAGTTATTGGTAGCCCAGAGTAGACAAAAAAGAGTATGCAGATTGGAAGGTATGGGACATGACATTTTAGGTTAGTGATCAAGTTCTATTGATGGTGTCGCCTATAAAAGGAGTCATTAGATTTGGTAAGAAGGGTAAGCATAGCCCTTGATACATTAGTCCATTTTAGATTCATGAAAGTGTGGGGCCAGTGGATTACAGGTTAACACTGTCACCCAACTTGTTTGGAGTCCACCCAGTTTTTCATGCGTCTGTGCTAAAGAAGTACCATGGGGATATGGATTATATCATCAAATGGGACTCAATAGAGTTGGACAAGGATTTGTAGTAAGAAGAGGAACCGGTTGTGATTCTTGATCGGGATGTTTCTAAGTTGAGAACAAAGGAGACCAAATAAGTAAAAGTTTAGTGGAGACATCATCCGATTGAGGAGGCTACTTGGGAGATCGAGAGGAACATGTGAGTCAAGTACCCTCACTTGTTCGAGGATTCAGGTAATACCCTCTTCTCTAACTTAGCCCAAATTTTCTTGTTTAATCACTCGAGGACAAGCGATAGGTTAATTGGTATCAATTTTAACTACCCATATAGATACCAATTAACACAGTAAACCTTATAGTAGTAACCTTGTCTAGTATTTAACATGAAAAGTCGGTAAGTTATGTATCTCCTAAGCGATTGGTCATCCAAATAGGGAATTTCACCACGCAACTTGGTCGGTCCACGGTTGTGTGCTTTACTAACCCTTAACCACAGATTAGCTCGTACAGATGTGGTTCAAGCTATTAGATAATGGTTGTAGTCACTAAATCTTCGTTGTTTAATCTCTTTTCCCATTCGTTACTTCCTTAGTCGGGCAAGTAAGAATAAATAGGGTTCTAATGTTGGCCACCATTAAAAAGCAATTAAAACAAAGAGACTAACAATACATGCATAAACACTATTCAAGAATTATTAATTATTAGGTTTACATTGTTAATTTCTCATGGTTCCCACAACCCTAGTTGTGAATTTAGCTATTAATGCTTGAGTTATCACAATTCATAATAAGTTTGTTAAAATAAATCATGAACTTACCATTAGAGTAGTTGAAATCCAGAATCTTGAATTGACGAACAAAAGATATATTATAAACCAATGATTCAAGAATTAAATGGAAAAGTGTTTGCCAAAATAATTCTCAAACCCAAACTTAATTGCATAAACTGTCTAACATCCACAAAATGAGAAATAAAAGGACTATTTATAAACATCCAATCCTAAAGAAACTAGGAAAAGGAAACATAGAAAGTGGGCTTCAACAGTCAAGTCTACGGTTCATGGTCTACGACTCGTAGGTTAAACTACGACTCATAGACCAAGCCGTAGAAGGCAACTTCTTCAAAGGCTATATGGATTCTTCCTACGGATATGATCTATGACTCGTAGACCTTTACGCGGTCCATCCTGACAACTCATAGTTCAATGTACTAGGGCTCATAATTTCTAGCTCTTTCTGCGATTCAGACCTACGGCTCGTAGATCATTTTATAGCTCGTAGTCTGCTTCCGTCACCCCATACTTAGCCAAAATATCACCATCACCTTCAGCCTTCATCTACGAGTCAATCCTACGGCTCGTAGAATGGTCTACGGCTCATAAGTCGACCCATAGGTCTTCAAAAACTAGCTACTTCACTCAGATTCCATCTTCAGACTGTCGCAACCTACTTTCTTGCAAACATAGATAAAAATACCATCATATCTACGAATAAATGCTTAAGATATATGAAAAACTCAAAGTTTAAAGCATGATAAGTACCGTAAATCCGAAGTACATCAACACCCTAAACTTAAAATCATTGTTTGTCCTCAAGTGACACTTACTAACACAAAAACGACATGACGCAAAAGTAAACCTAAAACTCAAGTATTCATATGGCATTTTCCTTACTAATTTATTCTCTATTTTCATTCTTTCAGCATAGTGCAATTGTTAAGTTCAAAACAAACCGACATATATGGATCAATTCATGACATAGACATACCAATAGATACATTTACATACACGATAACATTCACCAAGGTACCGACATTTCGACAATGTGACTTGTTCCCTTACTGTAAAGAAGTCCCATTTTTCACACAGATATGAATATGTATTTCAAGTTCAAGGACTCAGTATACACTCACTCTCATAATTGAATTCAACACAGTACATGCACAATGCCATAGGCTTGCCCTTATATTCAATACCTAGACTCTTGAACCGTTAACTTAGGATCACTATAGGGCTTTCTTAGCTTGTAACGTAGGCTCAGAGTTAGGTGGGATATATTTAGAGTTAAAATGACTTTTTTTGCCCTCGTTGACATTACATTGGATATTTTCCTCTTTTACAACCATTATTTGTTTCACCTATATTTTCTATTCTCATCATCTTATCATATAAGCTCGGGTGTGGCTTTGACTTGCTTTTATTTTTCATTTCAAATTTTTCTTCAGTTTTATTCTTTTATCTTTTTATTTTCTTTCTATCGCCACACCATCTTAATCATTTTTTTCTCTTTTCTCAATACTGAACTCTTTTCATACCCTTTTCTTTCTTGCTTTCACCTATAGTAGCCACCCTCAACTTAGGCTTTTAGCCTGAGTTGAGGTTCACGATGTCCAAGGAGGGACCAGGGCCAAACAAAGATTCACATTTATGACGGGGAAGGTGAATTGGATAAATCAAAAGAATGGTCTAATTTAGGCTCAACAATTTGGATCAAAGGGAGCATTTTCATTTGGTTGGTTGTTTTTAGGCTTAGTGGACTCAATTTCAAAACTGACCTATTATCCGTTCCTAATTAACAGTTAAATCATCCTAGCAATACTAATGGGAGAAAATCTAGATTGGCACATATTGTACGAATGAACAAATAATCTCACACACACATGGAACATCGTTTCACTATCAGTCTATCAGTGTATCTAATTCATGCTTCAGCTTAAGTCATGTTGTCCTATAAGTTCCTATAATTTCATACAAAGATCCTAAACAGTTAACTTATCATTCACACTGCTATAACACAAAGCACACAAAAATTTGGAGGGATATGCTGCCATCATGCTTTTGTTTCTAGTCTACTTTCACAATCAACATCCTAAACATGTCTGTTCAATATAAATTAAAATAGTCCTTGGGGAAAAATAACACATGCAAGAAAACCCAAGGTATTATCCGAGTGTTTAGGCTATTCAAACTTCACCCTTTACACTCTTACCCAGATTCATCCCACCCCCACATAAAATAATGTGCAATGTTCTCAATGCACTAAAAGAAAGAATTAAGGGTGAAGACAAACATGTGGTGCCTAAACATCGAAGAACTAGCTAGAGGTGTGGGAGTCTGGTGGTGTGAACCCTGGTGCATCAATATGCGCCTCTGTAACCTTCTAGCGAGCTCCATTAATAATGCCATTTGGAACAATCTGGGAAGCACCATTAGTAGTGCCCCCGAACTCGAAGCTCCGGCTAGCTGCTGCTGGACTCACTCCAATCGGATATCCTTATCCTTTATGGACTGTCACCAAGACACCTCAAGTTCATGTCATTCCTGCTTCCTCGCGCGCTTCTCATCACTCTCTCCAATGGTTGCATCAGTTTGTGTAGTAGAATATGCATCTCAAAATAAGGCCCATAAGACCTCGTCTCCAACCTTGGTGTGTAAAGGACCAGATGGTGCTGCTAAAGATGCGGCAGCTAGTATGTCGACATCAGCCTGAAGCCTATCCAACTTTGTCCAGAAGCCCTCAAGATCTGTACTCGGAGTGTTCTGGGGCTGGGCGAGCATCTGCAACACAAATTCATCTATCCTCCACTGGGTAGCTTGAGTCTGCTCTTCCATTGCAACTTGCATCCTCGTCTTCGACTCCTCCACAACAGTTCGAACCCATGGTTGAAGGTGCTGCAACAAATAACCCATCTAAGTTTCTAACTGCTGAATTCTAGCTACTGGCATAGTGGAGACCCAATGCAGAAGAAGCATGTGGTGTGATATCGGTCGGTGTGGATGTAGATGGAGGGGTAACCCCAGCAGACTCAGTAGTGGAGGATGGAAACTCAACCTCTCTGGGCTTCTCCTAAGTGGGTATCTCACTCATAGCAGGCATGGTAAGCTGCTACCCTCAACGTGGTGCAGCTGGGTTTGCCTCATCCCGAATAAGCCTGACATCTAATGTCCTAGTCAATGGAATCAGCGCGTTAATACCACCAAGCAGCGACACAGTGGACTCCCGACATAAACAGAAGATCAGCCCAAGAAAAGGGAGAGTCGTGGCAATCCGAAATTCTCGCTCATGTATCTCCGCAATCAGCATGCAAGCAAATTCAATATCATGTCCGGACATGAGACATGCTACCATAACCACCCAATCATAAGTCAAATGATTATCCACCATAGTGGGGAAAAGGTGAGAACGAATGATAGACAACCAAAATTTAGCAGTGAAGTTCAATGAGGCTTTCTTGATTGGGCTGGAACCGTGTACCCAGTCTGTGTTGATCCCCTGCTCCGCTATATATCCTGCAACCTATGTCAATAAATCCTATTTCTAAGAGGAATCTTTCATCACCTTTTGATATCAAACTATTTGCATCCGATAATCAAACTTGGCCAACAATGCAGTCTGTTCATAAGTTGGGCCATGCATGAACCAATGAATGGTCTGCTCCGATATGTCAACCGGGACCTCCCGGACCATGGTGCTCAAAATAAGAGGATGTACTAGCTTCTTTACCTTTTCGGCATTGTATACTTGATAGAGGTTGCATACGAGGCATAGAATTCCTGCACCATATTTTTACTGTGTTGGTAGGGGGGCTCTGCCATCCACTCATATCTATGCTTGCAGAATAGGGCATGTATCTCATGTGCAGTGTGTAAAGTACCGGTCAACACTCGTGGCTCTTCAGTAATCGGCCATCTAGGGTTTCCCTTTGGATTTCAATTGGCTGCATTCTGGAAGATCTTAAGCATATCCTTTATGTCAAAATGGTAAGGTTGTCCCGCTACCCAAATGAACTATAATGTTTCCTCTGACCCGTTAGAGTGATAACCCTTATAACTTGATTGAGATCCGGTCTAAGAGCTAGATGCAGACTCCACAGGTGAACTATAAGCCTTGCTCGGTGAGTCAGCTCCCTCTTCAGACTGGGAAGTCTATGCATGTGGTGGTTCAGCTATACCAACTAGGTTTGGGACCGTCTCTAGTTGCCGGGATAGGTTTCTAGTGGTCCGGGGTACCCTAGGTGATTCCTCTCCCACATCAAGATGTATTTCAAACCACTTTGTTCATCATCTGTAGTTTTATCCCACAACTGATACCTGGGCACAGAAGGTGCAATGGATTTTCCCCCTCTTCAAGAAGTACCTTTGCGTGGCATAGTACCTATGGAAAACATGTTAGGAACTCAGAAGTG
This sequence comes from Solanum appendiculatum, assembly GCA_018342035.1. Lineage (NCBI taxonomy): Eukaryota > Viridiplantae > Streptophyta > Magnoliopsida > Solanales > Solanaceae > Solanum > Solanum appendiculatum. The sequence continues at coordinate 120,221 of JAGDQO010001187.1, forward strand.
GGGGGAAAGAAAGCAAGAAAAATTAAAAATAAATCAACAAAACCAAAAAATTTTAAAGAAAATTACATTGTTTTTGGCCCTACAGTTGGGTACCTACAGATCGTAGAAGTTTCTATGGGCCGTAAGACCCAATCATAGGAAAGGAGGCCTAAAATGATGTTTCTAAAGTTGGAACTACGATTTTCTAGTATGGTCCGTGTAATTTTTTACGAACCGTAGGTCCAACCGTAGTTCCTAACTTAAGCTACTGGAATTACATATAAGGAGTACGAACCCTGTCTATGAGCCGTAGGAATTTCTACGGATCGTAGATAGGCTCCATAGTCCCCTTCATTGATATTTAAATTTTCATACTTCTTGTACGAATCCTATTTATGGTTCGTAGATATTTCTACAGCCGTAGATAGCATTCGTACAAAGGTTAATATGATATAGTCAACACTAGTCCTTGAGGCATATCTATGAAGGGCAACTACGGATCATAGATAGGTCTATGGTCCACAGGAGACCTTCGTAGGGCACAAATCGTCTGGATCAATGTGATTATTTCACACATCATTTTGTAATTTTAGTGATCCAGCCCAACCTAATTCTAAACATATATATACATACCATTTCATAACAACACTCACAAAGCACCATCATCCCTAAGGTTTATTTAATGTACAATGATCATAAGTCAACAATTTAAACCCTAAGTCCAGTTTTTATTTGATTTCAACAACATTGAATCAATTAAGGATGCAATTCATACCTTTAAAGTTGTATTCGATGTTGTGTGAGTGTGTTTGACCGTGATGACGACTCAAATGACTCTATGCTCTCACTGACCCATGACCTATTCTTTATCTGAGATTTCGGGGGAGATGGAGATTATGGGGAAAATTTGGGGAAATGAAAGTTGATGTGTATAAATGGAGAAAGGAAATGGATTGGAAGTGATGAATGATTTGGAAAGGTGGGAAAGTGGGGGTTTGTAATGGTTGATTTGGGGTAATGAATTTGGGAAATAATGGGGGAATGAATTTGAAAGTTGGGGCATTTTATTTGGAAGGGTCGTGGGTCGGGTTATTAAATATGAATGCACTGGGTCTGACGAAATCCCATCTACGGGGCGTAGGACATATTACGAGCCATAGTAAGTTGTCGTAGACCATTTTTACACTTAGAAAAGTATAGAAATATACTTGGAGTCTACGAGTATAGACCATGAATCATAGAAGCTTCTATGATTCGTAGTGTGCACTCATAGACCTAAAGTTGCAGTTGTATTTGGACTTAGATTTCTACAGCCACCATCTACGGTTCATCGAATGAACTACGACTCATAGATGGGACCTGTAGAACAAGCCCTTAATCATGTTACCTCATCTTGGGTTATATGAATAGGGCCTACAATCCGTCAAACTTCTTACAGTCCGTAGGACCCATCTGTAGGACCTCCAACATATAAAGTTCTCTAGATTTTTGTTTCTTTCCTGCACATGTAGCGAACATTAGACCTTCATTTTACTTTTTCTTGACATTATTTTGACACAGACCCTAAGTTAACCTATAGTCTTAAATAAAAAATTTCGAAGAGAAAAACCCCAAAAAATAAGTAAACTAAACATTTTGGGTTGCCTCCCAAGCGAAGCTTGATTTGACATCATGGCAGGGCGCAGACTCCTTGATTACTCAGACTTCATCAAGTTCCCATTCTTCAATCACCTCTTTGACATCCTCCGGCTATCCCATGTAGAGTTTTATCCTTTGGCCGTTCACTTTGAACCTTGTTCCCTCATCATTCTCAAGTTCAACCGCTCCATGTGAAAATACTTGCACTACTCGAAACGGTCCTGTCCACTTGGACTCTAGTTTGCCAGAAAATAAGCGTAGCCTTGAATTGAAGATGAGAACCAAATCACTAGGAGCAAATTCACGCTTTTCAATCTTTTGATCATGATACTTCTTCATCTTTTCTTTTTATAAGGCTGAACTTTCATATGCCTTAAGGTAAACTCATTAAGTCCATTTAGCTCATTCAACCTCTGTTTTGATGTAGCACGCCAATCTAGATTCAACTTCTTGAGTACCCACATAGCTTTGTGCTCTCGCTCTACAGGCAAGTGACAAGACTTTCCAAACACAAGTTGGTAAGGGGACATATCTATGGAAGACTTGAATGCAGTACAATATTCCTATAGAGCATCATCAAGCTTTCTCGACCAATCAGTTCTGTTTGCATTCATAGTCTTTGCAAGGATTTGCTTGATCTCTTTACTTGACACTTCAACTTTCCCATTAGACTACGGATGATAAGGAGTTTCCACATTATGCCGAGCACCATACTTCTCAAGAAACGCCTTGAACAACTTATTACAAAAGTAAGAACCTCTATCGCTGATAATCGCCCTTCGTGTATCAAATCTAGTGAAGATATTCTTCTTCAAGAATGCGGTGACACTCTTTCCTTCATTGTTTGAAAGCGTAACAGCTTCCATCCATTTAGACCCATAGTCCACCGCTACAAATATACACTTCATCTCATTCAAACTCACAAACGGACCCATAAAATCAAGTCCGCACACATCAAAGAATTCAATAACCAAAATTGGAGTAATTGGGAGTTCTTGCTTCCTTAAAATACCTCCTTCTCCTTGACAGCAATCACAAGACTTGGTGAAATCATGAGTATCTTGGTGAATGGTAGGCCAATATACCCACACCGCAAGATCTTTTGAGTAGTCCGGATACCACTATGATGACCACCAATAGGAGACAAATGGCAAGCTTCCAATATACTCATCATTTCTACCTCAGGAACACAGTAATGAGTAATCCCATAGGCGCAGACACAGAACATGTATGGTTCTTCCCAGAAAAACTTCTTCACATCAGACATGAATTTTCTCCTTTGGTGAAACAACAAATCCGAAGGCACAACATCACTCGCCAAGCAATTAGTGAAATCTGCGAGCCAATAGATAAGATCATACGAGGCAGCCAAAACCTATTCGTTTGGAAACATATCATCTATCTCAACTCCATCAGGCAACTTAAACATTGCTTCTTCTTTTAATCTAGACAAGTAATCAGCAACTTGATTTTCAGTCCCTTTTCTATCTTTCACTTCTAAATCAAAGTCTTACAATAATAACACCCATCAAATTATTTTTGGTTTAGCATCCTTCTTTGCCATAAGATACCTCAAAGTTGCATGGTTAGCTTGCACAATGACTTATGTGCCAAGCAAATAGGATCTAAATTTCTCGAACGCGAAGACTACAACAAACAACTCTTGTCCGGTGACGGTGTATTTCTTTTGAGCAACATTCAGGGCTTTGCTCGCATAGTATATGGGATGAAGAATCTTATCACGCCTCTGCCCTAATACTATGCAAAGCGCCACCCCACTCACATCACACATAATTTCGAATGGTTTTCCCCAATTCGGTGAAATAATGATCAGTGCAGAAATCAACTTCTCTTTCAACCCTTCAAATGCTTTCGGATAAGAATCATCAAACTCAAACTTTTTCTCCGTCTCAAGTAAGTTGCATAATGGGTGCGCTATCTTGGAAAAATCATTGATAAATCTCTGATAAAAACCAATATGTCCCAGAAAGCTTCTAACACCCTTCATAGAGATAGGTGGTGGCAACTTTTCAATCACCTCGATCTTTGCTTTATCAATATCGATGCCTTTGTGAGAGATCTAATGACCCAGAACTATGCCCTCTTTTACCTTGAAGTGACACTTCTCCCAGTTTAGCACAAGATTGCATTCTTCACATCTTTTAGAACATCACCTAGATTAGCCAAGCAATCATCAAACGAGTCACCTACCATAGAAAAATCATCCTTAAATACCTCAATAGTATCTTCTACCATGTCACAGAAGATGAACATCATGCAACATTGAAAAGTCGTTGGTGCATTACACAACCCGAATGGCATCCTCTTGAAAGCAAATGTCTCATAGGGGCAAGCGAAAGTAATCTTCTCTTAGTCTTTTGGCGCTATAAAGATCTGATTGTAGCCCGAATACCCATCAAAAAATAGTACCAACCCTGACCAGCAAGATGATCTAACATTTGGTCCATAAACGACATTGGAAAGTAATCTTTCTCTATCTATGCATTCAACTTGCGATAATCCATATAGACTCTCCAACCAGTAACAAGCCTCATTGGTACAAGATCAGTCTTTGCATTAGGAACCACAATGATTCCTCTCTTCTTCGACACACATTAAATGGGGCTCACCCAATTACTATCAGCAATCGGATAAACCACCCAGCATCCAACAACTTGATAATCTCTTTCTTCAAAACTTCTTGCGTTGGTGGATTTAGTCTCCTTTGGTGCTCAATGCTCGACTAGTAGTCAGGCATGAGTTGGATCTTGTGAAAACATATGCCAGTGGAATTCCTATAATGTCAGCAATTGTCGATCCAATAGCTCATTTAAAATGCCCAACACCGATATCAACGCCTCTACTTGCCCTTCATTCAAATCAATAGAAATTATTACTAGCAAAGTATCATTATGACCCAAAAACACATACCACAAGTGAGATGGGAGAGCTTTAGTTCCAACTTCGGAGGCTCATCAATGGATGATTTTGCAGGTGGAGTCTCTATATTCTTAATATCCAAATCCAGCTTCTTTGGGATATGACGAAAACTTCCAAACTTATTAAGCACAACAACCATCTTATCATACTCCTCAATGTGCTCTCCATCAAAATTAATGATCACAACCTCTAATGCTTCAACGCCTAATTTCTCTTCAATCAACACTTCTGGTTGCTCCTTGATAGTCAAATTCACTATGGACACCACCTTGAGATCACTTTGATGCTTCATAGACTTGCATATATTGAATGTCACCTCTTAGTTGTTCAACCTGAACTTCATCTGCCTTTTCTCCATATTCCTAAAGCACACCCAATAGCAAGAAATGGTCTGCCTAAGATGATGGGTACATCAAATTCAACCTCACAGTCTAAGATCACGAAGTCCACAGGAAATATAAATGCCTCAACTTTGACCAGAACATCTTGAAGAACCCCAATTGGTTTCTTATAGTGCGATCAGCCATAAGTAGCCGCATACCAGTGGGTTTGGGGGCTCCCAAACCCAACTTTTTGAACACTGATAGCGGCATCAAATTAATGCTAGCACCTAAGTCATATAGGACTTTAACAAAGTGTAATGCGCCAATCATACATGGAATAGTAAACGCTCTAGGATCCTCCTTCTTTTGCACTAATGATCTAGAAGCAATGGCACTACAATGCTGCAACTTGTCATCGCCTTCATAACTGACGGCCCTCTTTTTAGTCACTTGATCATTCATTAAATTAGCATAACCCGACATTATTCTAGTGCTTCAATCAAGGGAACGTTAATCGAGAGTTATTTCAACATTGATATGAACTTGCGATATTTATCTTCCTCCATTTTTTTGACCAATCTTTGAGGAAAAGGAGGAGAAGGTTGGGGCATTGCGATTATTTTTAAGTGGCTTTCTCTTCTTTCTCAACTTGATCTTTGGATTGTTCTACTTCTTCAACTTTAGCCTCTTCAGGTTTCTTTGCACATTCCACTGCAGTCGTTATAGGAGGGTCAATAGTCTACTTTCCACCTCGAGTAGTAACTGTCATGCATTACCCATCATTCTTTGGATTCTGAATAATATTGCTGGGAAGTGTTCCTTGCTGGTGTGGATTCGCGGTCGAAGATAGTTGACTCAACTGCTGCTCAATCTGATTAATGGATACTGCATGTGAATCTACCTTTTGCCTAATACTTGATAGATCTGTATGCATTTCTTTCACATTATCATCTATTGATTCAAACCTTTACATTATCTTAGACATCATATCCTCAATGCGATTCAAACTTGATTCTCCATCTTGATTTCCTGGTGGAATATATGGGCTACTCTTATCACTTCCGTTGTTGTACCAATTCCTATTGTAATTATTATCGTGATTATAGTGCCCTTCACGGTTGTAGATGCTATAATTTCAACCTTGATTTTCTTGACCTTGGTGCCAATTATCCTGATTGGATGCTTGGGCGTTATTCTAGAAACCCCCCGTCTGCTTATTCACAAAATTAAAATCTTCTTCATATATATACTTATCATGTGGTGGTGCTCTATTTTGGTAGTTGATTGCATTAACTTTCTCAACACCCCCACACAAATGTTTTAACACCAAGACGACCTCTGTTCTCAACCATGCTACCACTTGATGCATATCTTCATTCGCTTGATTGTGAGTCACTTGTATCGAAAAAGTTCTCTTTGTAGTGGCTGGAGTTCTAGAACTCCATGCTTTATTATTTTTGGAGATCTTTTCAAGCTTCTTTGTAATCTGCTGAAATGTATTGGCTCCGTATGATCCTCCATCGATAGTATCTAGCACTGCTTTACCATTGTTATCCAGTCCTCTATAAAAGTACTCCTTGAGTGACTCATCATCAATTTGGTGGTTTAATACACTTCTCATGAAACCTGCAAATCTATCCAAGGAATCACTAACCGACTACCAAGCGGTAGCCATGAAGTTGTTGAGTTTATCTTTAATCTTCAACTTCATTGACAACAGAAAGTATTTAGCCAAGAACACTACGTGCAATTCCTCCCATGTAGTAATTGAGTTATATGGTAGCTCAGATAGCCACACGGTAGAACAACTAGTCAATGATAATGGGAACACACGCAGCCCGATCGTGTCCATGTCTAAGTCTGGCCTGCCCACACTACTCTTACAAACACTGATGACTTTACTCAGATGAGCATATGGGTCTTCAAATTGCATATCATGAAACAACCCTCTGGATGTAAGCTTTTGTATCAGACTGCTAATGACCATAACTGTATGTATGGGTGGTAGTAGAGGTATGACGATGACATCTATTGATCCCGCCACATTATGATCAACCCTAAAATTATCACGCACATCTGGTGCTTGTTGATCTTGCACTATCGCATGGTAGTTTCATGGTACCTCTCCCATACCCAAAAGTTATGCTTCATGATTACCCTCATGTACCTCTCCGATTGGATTTTTCTTCAGTCCTAGATTCTGGCCATGCCTGGTGTTGGTCATTCTTCGTAGTGTTTTGTTTAGTTCTGATTGAAAGGGGTCAGGGGAATGCCGTGACTACATGTACTTGGCATACACTTCAAACTAAACCTATAAAGAATAAAAACAAAAGAAAATGTAAATCAGGAAATAACTGACTAATAGCGCAATAACAAAATTAGTCTAATCTAAAAGCCATATTCCCCGACAATGCCGCCAAAATTTGATACGCCTAAATTACACCTCTTTAAAGAAGTATAAGCGGTCGTTGTTCAAATAAGGAACCTAATAGAGGTTAGGGTCGATCCCACAAGGAATAAGGTCTAGATGTATGCTAATTGGTTGTTAATTGTACTTTTAGTCTGATTATTTCCGTAAAATGGAGGTTTTGAAAAACAAAAGCTTAATTGATTGATTTCAGTAACAAGTAACCAAGTAAACAGGATTGAATATTTTGTAAAATCAATAGAAGATAAAACTAGGGTATACGTGTTCCCCACAAATCCTTAACGCAGTAAACCTTATAGTAGCAACCTTGTCCAGTTTTTAACATGCAAATTCGATAAGTTATGTATCTCCTAAGTGATTGGTCGTCCAAATATGGAATTTAACATGTGTGTGCTTTACTAACCCTTACCCTTGACCCCATATTAGCTCTCACAAAGGTGGTTAAATCTATTAGATAATGGTTGTAGTCGCTAAATCTCTGTTATTTAATCTCTTTTCCCATTCGTTACTTCCTTGATTGGGCAAGTAGGAATAAGATAGGTTCTAACGTTGGCCACCATTAAAAGGCTATTAAAATGAAGAGACTAACAATATATGCATAAACATTATTCTAGAATTACTAATTATTAGGTCTATGTTGTTAATTTCTCATAGTTCCAACAACTCTAGTTGTGGATTTAGCTACTTATGCTTGAGTTATCACAATTCATAATAAGTTTGTTAAAATAATTCATGAACTTACAATTAGAGTAGTTGAAATTTGAAATCTTGAATTGACGAACAAAAGACATATTATAAACCAATGATTCAAGAATTAAATGGAAAAGTGTTTGCCAAAATAACTCTCAAACCCAAACTTAATTGCATAAACTGTCTAACATCCAAAACTGAGAAATAAAACGACTATTTATAAATATGTAATTCTAAATAAACTAGGAAAAGGAAACATAGAAAAGTGGACATCGATAGACAAGTCTATGGTTCATGGTGTACAACTCATAGGTCAAACTACGACTTGTAGACCAAGCCCGTAGAAGAAAACTTCTTCAAAGGCTATCTGGACTCTTCCTACGGACATGATCTACGACTTGTAGACCTTTGCACGGTCCGTCCTAGCAACTTGTTCAATGTACTGGGGCTTATAATTTTTGACTCTTTTTACGATTCAGACCTACGGTTTGCGGATCATTTTACTGGTTGTAGTCTACTTCCGTCGCCCCATAGTTAGCCAAAATATCACCATCACCTTCAACCTCTATCTACGAGTCAATTCTACGGCTCGTAGAATGGTCTACGGCCTGTAGGTTGACTTGTAGGTCTTCAAAAACTAGCTTCTTCATTCAGATTCCATCCTCGGACTGTCGCAACCTACTTTCCTGTAAACATAGATAAAAATACCATCATATCTACTAACAAATACTTAATACACATGCAAAACTCCAAGTTTAAGGCATGATAGGTGACATAAATCCTTAGTACATCATATGTCTAGGCTTGGTTTATATTTTATAGTAGCCAAGACATTAAGGAACCCATAGGGCTTTACAGAATCAAATTCGGGTAAATAGAACTCCTATAATCAAATATGGCCTGTTGGGTTAAGTTTTGGATTGGTAGTCAGTTCTTCCACCGAAAGGGTAGTGTGGGTGCCAGTCACGACGGTCTTAGTCATGATATGAATCTTGTGTACAATGTGTGAGACTGAGTGTCTCACCTTGAGACTACCCCATAGATGTGACATGGTGCTTAGAGCCACAAGTGGCCCCAACATAACCTCATGACATGTCATGACACTAAGAATAGCAAATCAACACAAAACCGAGATATACATGTAGAAGCTAAAACTAAAATATCTTAATAAGCCCATAATTCTCAAAAGAGATTAATATATAAGGGACAACATAACATGGAGAAAACTAAACTAAATGTCTGAAAGCTTCTACTCATAACGAGTTGCTAGGACAAGCCCCTAGCTAACTCTAAAATGTCTGAAAATTGAAATGAAGTACTGAAGGAAAACATAAAGGTACGTCCTCGAATCATGAAGACTCACCATTAGTAGATTAAGGCTGACTACATCTGTACTAACCGCAGGTTTGATGATGAGCGTCAGAACCTAAATTATCAAACAATATAGGCAGAAAAGTATGCGATCAGTACTTGGAATATACTAAGTATGGAGAAATGCATAAAATATGATATTTGAATATGATAAGTCTGTAAAACATGTTGATACAATGAACAAGTAAACATAACATGAAAACTGATGATCTGAGGTGAAATACATTGTACAAGGTCCTATAATATCAGAAAACATATCATAATATCGAAGGTATACTAATAACCATCATAAACCATATGAGCTACTACATGGAGTTCAACGTACTACTCCCATACTGAAAAGAGAGTGTCCTACTTGCCAAGGTAAGGACCATGATATCTGAGCTAACGTGGATCCACTAGCTAATGTCTATTATAGACAAATTCTATGGGGCCCCACTTTCTAGGACAAAGGGATTACTACTAAATGTCTCATACCTCAACTAACAGGTGAGCCTTCATCTCTAGGTCCACTCGGTGCTAAGTATACTCTCAATGGAACCATGCATAAATCTAGAAATTGTAATAATCTTTACCACTGAATCATACTAATAATTTGATAAAATACTAAATAGCTCATAAATCATGATAAATGAACATAATCTGAAAGATATTTAATCGAAAGCGTCTAAATCATGATAATCAGATGCACTGAGAGATACTTTATTCGAAATCGTCATAATTCATGAAAATCTGATAATTTGAGACATCCATGTGAAAATAACATAATTATGATCATGAAAATACTTGCATGCTATTGGTTCATGAAAATATCATTGAAAATATTGAATTATAATCAATTCATGCAATTTAAGATCAATCATGAAGAAGAAATTGAAATTCAACAAGAACCCATGAAGATCACACAAACTCTAGTTTTGGAAAATTATAATTTGATAAATTGAGGTTTCTTTGGGACCCAATGGGTGAATCAGAACCCATTGTTGAAGTTCTCACATACCTTGAATGAAACCCTAACTTGAATCTTAGGTGGAAGGCTTAAATCTGAATCTCTTGTTTTTGGCTTGAGAGTAAACTTGTGAGAGAAGAAATTGAATTTTGGAGAAAGAGAGTTAATGGGGAGGTTAGGGTCTTTAAGAATTATTTATACCCACTTAGATTAGCCCAAAATGACATAGTATAATTATTAAAAGAGTGGAAAAAAACCAAAATAACTCTCATTAAAAACTGTCGGAGGTCATCTACGGACACTTTCCAGTGACCGTAGAAAGGTCCACGGGCCGTATAAAGGTCCAAGGACCGTGAAATTGGTCCGTATAAATTAGGGTAATTTGTTGATTTATGAAGTTTGACTCTACGGACCAGTGTATGATCCGTAAAGATTTCTACGGCCGGCCCATCCTGGCCATCTGTAAAAGTTAGGGATTCCTCTAAATTTTTGAAGTTTTAGGACTTTAGTCTACGGATAGGTCTACGATCCATATATCCTTCCATGACCGGTAAATTCCACTCGTCCCGTTCAATTTTCAAAATTTCAACTCTTTAAACTTTCAATCTATGAGCAGGTCTACGATCTGTGAAAATTTATACAGACCGTATAGCCTCTCGTAAACCTAAAACCTGAAACTCTACTTCTGAAGTTCAATCCATGGATGACATCTACGATCTGTGAAACCTTGTACGGTCCATAAATGTCTTTCGTAAAAGCTAAATTCTGTAGACTTTCGTAAATTTTTTGCACTTTCTTGATTTTTCTGAGTTAGGTACTTTTCAGGTGTTACAGTGAGTGATAGATCTGAGTTGTATCCATTTTTTGTGCCAACAAAATTAATTTTGTGTTCTCAACCCAAGTTGAAGAAGAAGAATGATTTGCTTATGTTGGTGATTCTAAATCTATTTGAGTTCTTGGAATGATAAAGTTCTTTTTACTAAACTCACATATAAAAATATTGATATTATTTGACTTGGTATGTAATTTAATATCTGGATCAATGATTCTTATAAAATTATGAGAAAAAGTTAAAAATTTTATTTGAATTAGATAAAGTGTTAACAAAGTGATGTTTGTGAAAAGAAATTTATAATCATGGTTTATTTGTGCTTGATGTTTATCAAATTATGAAAATAGATGTACATAGATATTGAATTTGATAAGTTTTTGTTCAATATTGTCTATACTTGGATGTTGTTAGTTTTTGGTTCATGTTATTCTAGAATACTTAAAATAAACTATTTAAGTTATAGTTTTGAATTTCACTATATTTTATCATGTGTAACTATCTCATGAAATATTTTAATGATATTGTTGCACACTTATCAAAGACATGCGAATACATAAAATTATTTTCTGTGTAGTATTTTTCTTATTTTAACATTAACGGAAAAAAGAAAACGAATTAAAGGATTATATGTTGGGTATGTATGAATTTTTGAATTTCATTTTGAATGATAGAAAAAGTTCAAGTTGTATGAATTTATTTTGTTTCTAACATTTTGAAGAATGGTTATACATATTGCAAATATTCTCTCTGAAAAGTTAATTATAAATTGTGAAAAAGCTATCCATCATTATAAAAATTTGTAAGTATAGAGTTGACTTGTTAAAGTTATGCTGCTTGCTTTCGAAATGAAAGAAAAAAGGATATCATATTTTTGATTGGATGGTTATTGAGTATGTTAATAATGAGTGTTGCACATAAATTGTGTTTATTAATAATGATGTGAGTGGGAGAAACTGCAGATTAAACATTATGGTGATGAGAAAAAAATGAGTTTATTGAGAATCTTGTTTCTTTTATAGAGTGAGTATATCATCATCCTAGTGTTATTGAAAATGATTTTGGAAATGACAATGTCAAAGAGGAATTTTTTTTTTGTTAATGACGATTTAAACTTGTCTTGTTAAAATATGATGCTGAGTTTTGATGCATTATTTTGGAAAGAAGACATTGATAATATATGCGAGGTACCATAATTTTGATACTAAATAAAGTGAATTCTTTGTGGCACTAAAGGGGTACAATGATGTAAAATGAATTTCAAAAGTCATTGATAGTTATGTGCCTTTCCTTAACAGAGTGTCATAAGATGAAAATTAGTCAAACAAAATTTGTTGTTTAGGAGTTGACTGATATTGAAACTAAATGATTAAGAAACTTCTTAGTGAGTATTCCAATTGGAATAAATCAATATATATGTTTGTGTTTATATATTGTGATAGCCAAAAAGAACAACTGTAGTGACATGTGAATTTACATTGGCAATTTGAGTCATCATGTGACAAAGCAGTTGCTGCGAGATGAAATTATTTACGTAAATTATATTTAGTCGGAGGTGAATCAGATCAATTCATAGACTAAGTGAAACATCGATGGGAGTGGGACTTTTGTCGATTTGAGAAGAACAACAATGATGGTAACACAACCCATGTGATTGAAGATCCCATGAATTAGATCCATAGGGGTAATAACAAGTCATTAGTTGATCAAGTAAGTACTATAAAATTATGTCCCTCCTATAATGTGTGAATATAGTGCGATGGTGCAAGACAAAGTGAGGTTGAGTCTGTAATGACCCGGTTGGTCATTTTTTATATTTTCATAAAATTTACCATTTTGCGCCACCCGATATTGACCCGAGTTGTTTCTTGATTGAGTTTTAGAAGTTGGTTTCAAGCCTTGTGTAAAAGTTGAGATTTTGGAAAGTTCTGAGTCTGAAAGACTTAAGTTGCCTAAAAGTAGTTTTTGGTGACTTTCAGGTTTCGGATGCTCGGATCGGAATTCTGAGAGTTTCATCGGATTCAGGGGATGATTTTAGGCCTAGGAGTGGTCTTGGTTAATTTTTAGGAGGCCCCAAGCTTGTTTTGGCCTTTTTGAGTGATTGTTAGTTTCTTGTAGTTTTTATGAATGTTGGGTCAAGGATACCTCAAACTCGTGTTTTGACAGTTCCATTGACTTTGACAAGTCGAGTATAATTGATTTGCATATGTGGTTTGTATGTACGAGGTTCCGAATGAATTTTAAGGGTCGATTTGATGTTTTGAGAGTTGACTGATTTTCTGGTGCCTGAGTTCTGTAACCTTCGCTTGTACGATAGGCCTTTCGCTTAAGCGAAGGTGTGATTGCCTAAGTGAAGGCCGGACTTTGTGAAGGGTTCGCCTAAGCAAACTAGGGCTCGCTTTAGCGAGGGTCGCTTAAGCGATGCATGGTTCGCAAAAGCAAGACCTGTGTTTTCAGCGGGGTTCGCTTAAGCTAATTCCTGGTCGCTTTTGCGACATCAGAGAGGGTTTTTAGCCTTCCATTTCGGGGTTTAAGCCCCATTTCACTATATTTGAGCTTGGGAAACCCTTGTAGGCGATTTGTGAAGGATGATCTTGTGCCAAATCTTTTGGGTAAGCTTTCATAATCTTAAGCCTTCATTTTCCTTTAATTAGTTATGAGTTTTAACATCAAAATATGAGGTTTTGAATTGGTGAATGAAGGTTTTTCAAGAACTCAAGTTCTTACTAAAATGGAGATTTTGTGTTGTTTTTGAGTCCTTTTTCGAAATGATCTTTTCCAATGAGTTCCTAAAGCCTTGAGTAATGTTTTCAAGTATTAAATTTTGGATTCAAACTTTATTTTTTGAATTGGGTTTTGTATTGATTGACCCACTTTTCAAGAGGGTTGATGTTGGAATTGTTGTTTTCAGAAAGTGATTGTGAACACTTGATTGTTATAGATTGTGTGTTTTTGGAAGTGAGTCAGAAAGGGAAAACTCAAGCTTCGGATTAATTATTCGTTGCTTTAAGGCAAGTGATCCCTTAAACTTTGCAATTTGGTTGAATTATTATTTCTTCATTGCTTATGTGTTAGGGAGTCATCGGGAATGAGGTGAAGGGTTATTTGTTCCACTTGATTAATGATAACCAACAAAAAGGGGGGAAATGAAAAGGCTTCTTGATGATATTGATAAATTGAGAATTGCCCTGTTGTGGCCCCTACTTGATTGATTGGTGAATTGCTTGAAAACGTGAAAGTGGACTTGAATTATATGAATTGTTGTCTCCGTGTGGTGAAATATTGCTTGTGTGCATTGATTGTTGAACACCATGATGAGACACTTGATATTTTATGATTAAAGCCTAAGGGAAATGGTTTCGGCTAGTGATATAAATGCCGAAGGAAAGTGGTTCTGGTAAGTGATATTTTGTGATAAAAGCCGAAGGGAAATGGTTCCGGCTAGTGATCTAAATGCCGAAGGGAAATGGTTTCGGCAAGTGATATTTTGTGATAAAAACCAAAGAAAAATGGTTCCGGCTAGTGATCTAAATGCCGAAAGGAAATGGTTCTGATAAGTGATATTTTGTGATAAAAGCCGAAGGAAAATGGTTCTGGCTAGTGATATAAATACCGAAGGAAAATGGTTCTGGCTAGGGACATTGTGCCGAAGGGAAATGGCCTTTGTGAACAATCTACTTGATGCATATATTTGACTTATTTGATGCATATGATTAGCTATTTGATGTGTTTGATTGGTTTACTTTATATGTGAGTTGAACATATTGCTATTTGGAATTGAAATGCTTGTGCTTGTGAGTAGTGATTTGATACTTATCGGTTATTGAAATGTGATTGTTAGATTTTGATCCTTGAGCCTTAAGACTTGTTTATTGTATAACTGTTAGGTTGGGCTGATTTCTATGCAGGTTGTAGTTTGTGGAGGTTTGATTGGGATGGAAATGAGTATTTGATTTAGCTAAGTTGCCTAGTTTATTAAGGTGCATGCTGGCTACCGTGTCTGTGGTACTCACTCCTTACTTCTACACTTGTGTAGGTTTCGAGCCTGGACCCGTGTGATCTTCTTCTTCTCCTTCTTTTGACCTTCCAAGGCTTGTCAAGGACTTTTGAGAGGTTGTTGTGTGTCATGCCGGTGGACTCTCTTTTCCTTTATTAATGCATTGTTCTATTTGAGAAGCAAAGACATTTGAGATTTGTATTTATTTTTTGAATCATGTATTTACTTTAGTGGCTTGTACACGTGAAACCAGATTTTTTTGTGTGATTTAAATTGAATAAGTTTTTCACCTTTGTCTTGTTCTTGCTTTATTTCCTTTCCGCTTTTCTTTCATTTTTGTTGGATTGAGGCTGACTTGTCTTGGTGTGAATAGAAAAGTGCTATCACACCCATTTTTGGGTCATGACATAATAGTATCAGAGCCCCAGGTTCATGGGTCTCACGTGTGAACAAGTCAAGTCTAGGTAGAGTCTCAAAGATCAGTACGGAGACGTCTGTAGTTATCTTCGAAAGGCTATGAAGACTATTAGGAAACCTCCTTTTGTTCATTCTTCTTTATCGTGCGTGGTTGCCTTCGCTGGAGCTTCTGTTTCTAGTGGTAGAGATGAGGCAGTCCTCGAGGCAATTGTTATGACCCCAGTTAGGGTAGAGGTAGGGCCCGAGCTAGAGGCCATGCTCATGGAGTAGCACCATGAAGAGGCCATGCTCGTGGAGAGGCACCAGCCAGAGGCAGAGGTAGAGAGGCTTCTCCTAAGCCACATGTTAAGGTTGCCGAGGACAAGATTCCTCCTGAGTTTGGAGCTTCCTTGTTTCAGGAGACTTTGTTGAGGATGCTTGGTGTGATGGAGAACTTCTCACAGGGTGGTGCGACTGGTACACCACATAGTTTTTAGACTGGATTAGGAGCGCAAACTCCAGGTATTCAGGATCAGGTGGGTCAGCCACCAAAGGTTCCAGCACCGATTGTGGGTGTTCAAATTGCTCCTAATATTATTCTGACGACACCTAAGCAACAATGCTATGAGAGGTTTCAGAAGATGAAACCACCCCAGTTTCAGGGTGGTAAGAGCGAGGACGCCATGAGTTCTTGACTTTGTGCCATGAGATGCTTGAGGCAATGGGTATGGTGGATGCTCGAGGTGCTCGTTTAGTGGCTCTTCAGCTTTGTCACGACCCAATTTCTCAAGTCATGATGGCGCCTACAACCCATCGGTAGGCAAGCCAAACTCTATCTCGAAACTTAACAGTAATGGGACTAAAAGTGGAAACTAGTCCAAAACAAGCGGGAGCATACAAATAAAAGACAAACAAGATAGCTGAAGCGAAACAAACCCAAAATGATATATACAATACCTCCCAAAATCTGGAAGTCACATATACAGAACTACTAACTAGAATACAAGTCCCAAAAGTGGACCACCGAAACAACTGTCTCGAAAACAAAAGACAAGCCAAAATATATATACAAAAGGAGACAGGTAATCCCAGAACGCCATGTGCTCACCCTAGTCTCCTGAAAGGACAGCTCCAAGCCCGATCTCAACGCTGATAACTGGTGCTCAGACCTGCATCACGAAAACAGATACAGAATGTAACATGAGTACCAAAACAACAGGTACCCAGTAGGCATCATAGGCCGACTGAGCAAGAAAGGTAAAAACAGGCAGACAAGATAGAATCAACAACAACAAAGGTCAACAGAATGGAAACAGAAAAGCGAAAAGTAAACTGAGAATAGCTAACTAAACCCAACTGGACCCTCATAAAACCCACTGGACACACTCGTGCGCAAGTTTAAATGAAACCCGAACGGACCCCCATAAGCTCGACAGGTACACAGAATAGCTATACTACTGAAATGAGGAACACCAACTTTAGAAGTCTCCAACCAAGGGTCCCGGACCTGAAAATCATCACCTGGGCCCAACCCAATCATTAGCCACGAGCCGGCAATACCGAGTCCCACCCGCGTAACCTTGGCCTCATTCTGGAATATTAAAAGAGCCCAGCTCAATCATCAACCCATGGGCCCAGCCCAAATAATCAGTCACGGGCCGGTAATACCGAATCCCACCCGTGTAACCTCGGCCTCATGCTGGAACAATATCACCCGCTCTACGGTCTTGAGCTAGAAATAACAAACTCTAATCGCGTGTCATTAGTCTCGGACTTAGCTAATTAGTATGCGCTCAACAGTCTAGCACTGTAAATACCGGTTCCATCAAGCTCAGTCTAGAAGGAAGGAAAGTCGTAACCTACGAAAAAGCCAATCACGAGCGCTCGAAGTCACGCAGCCGAAGATTTCCCTTTCGAACGACCTCAGATTGCTGCCACACTATCAACAATAGAATCACAACATCAATATGGTCGTCTAGACACTAAAATTGACAAATTCGGAGACAAAGAAATTTTGGAGTCAAATCAGGCAAAATGGGACCCGCTCTGGATTTTCTGGAATTGACTCTGTGAAAAGGTCTCAAATCCTTACCCAAACACGAATCCCAGAATGGATCGCCCATTAGGGGTTGGATCCGCTCTTAACAGCCCACAACAACAAATCACAAAACTAAACAAAATAGACCAACAAAGAACTTACCCACAATTTCATGGAAAACGAGGAACACCCAATGAACCCCAACTTGAAACCCACGAAGCCAACGAGAATCCGAGTGCCTGGGACTTCGAATCACCAAAAACCAACCACCGAGGAGATTTTTATGAAGGTTTGAAGCTTTCCAAAATGGGAGCTTCGACCACATTAAATAGACACTGCCAGGCCCCTCTTCTCCGCGAACGAGGTCAACGCTCCACGAACGCGGAGGTGAGCCAGCCAGTGCTCCGCTAACGCGGCACCAGGCCCACGAATACGGAGAAAAACTCCTCCTCTCACAAAACAGGCCTCCGCGAATGCGGAGCTCAGGGACCCAGACCTCCGCGAACGCGGAAAGTTTTTCGCGAATGCGGAGAGCAGGGATACACCCAGACTCACAAACCTCAGCGAACGTGGAGCCTATCCCGCGAACGCGGAGAGTAAATGAGTTTGCACTCTTGACAGCTGCACCAGCTGAGTTTGGAGATTTCCAAAACTCCGACGGGGTGCTTGGAATTCGTTCGGAATCTCGTGCACGCAAACGAAATATGCTACCCCCTCGAATTCGACACTCCAGACTCAATGGTGCAGTCAAAATTTCCATACGAGGTCGTTTCGACAAAAAGTGTGTTCCACACCCAATGAGCCATTTTAGCCAACTTCTACCGGAGGTCTCAAAATCAGATCGGAAGCTCCCGATAATTCTTGAAGGGTCGTTCTAGACCAAACTCAGCATTCCAGAGCTAACCGCGCTATCAAAATTTCCATCCGAGCGCATTTTCCAAGAATGTTGACCGAAGTCAACCTTAAACCAAATTTCAAAGACTAAAGAGCTAATTGGCCCCAAAATCACACTGGAAACCTCGTGACTTGGGCAAACTATGTTCCTAGCCTAATTTGGCCGCTCCGGAGCTGATGGAACCGTCAGAATTCTCATTTGAGGTCGTTTACCTAAAGTAATGACCGAAATCAACTTTAAAGGTTCAAAAGCTCCAAAACAGAAAAACAAGCATAAAACCCAAACGAACGACCAGGCGACCGAAAAGTCAGTGCCAACAAGTCATAAATGACTTGGAGACGCTACAGGAACACTCTAAAGGACATAAAGAAGGCATTAACACAGAAATAACCTAGAGGGTCATTACAATATCCACTACTAAAAGGACTTTCGTCCGCGAAAGTAAGGATCAAGAAGTACTTGAGGGCTCAAATAAGCTGGGGAACTACTCTCCCATCTCTCGCTTGATTTCCCAGGTAGCCTCCTCAACTGGACGATGCCTCAAACAGACCTTAACCATAGGAATGACTCTCGACCTCAGTTGTGTCACATCTCTGGCCAAAATAGCAACTGGCTTCTCAGTATAGGTCAAGCGATCATCCAACTAAACAGCATCACACTGGAGCACATGAGACTCATCTGGGACATATCGACGCAGCATCAAAACATGGAAAACTGGATAAACGGCTGAGACTCATAAGCCACTTCGCCAACTGCCCTCAAAATCTCAAAAGGCCCGATATACCTTGGGCTAAGCTTGCCCCGCCTCCCAAATCTCATCACGCCCTTCATGGGTGATACTCAGAGGAATACTGTGTCACCCACGGCAAAACTCAAAGGTCAACGCCTGCGATCTGCATAACTCCGCTGTCTACTCTGAGCTGTCCTGAGCCTATCCTGAATCAACCTCACATGCTCCAAGGACTCCTAAAATAAAATTTGTGCCATACAGCCTAGGCTCCGTAGACTCAAACCAACCGACTGGAGTGCGACAACGCCTACCATATAAGGCCTTAAACGGGGCCATCTGAATGATGGAATGGTAGTTGTTGTTGTACGTAAACTCTGCCAAGGGCAAGAAATGGTCCTACTGACCCCCAAAATCTATAACACAGACCCGCAACATATCCTCAAGAACCTGGATAGTGCACTCTGACTGGCCATCAATCTGCGAATGAAATGTTGTGCTAAGATCCACACGGGTGCCTAACTCCTCCTGAAATGCTCTCCAAAAGCTGGAAGTGAACTGTGGGCCTTGGTTTAAGATGATAGAAATAGGAACACCATGAAGATGGACTACCTCCCGGATGTAGATACAGGCTAACCTCTCAGCATGGTAGGATGTATGAACAAGGATGAAGTGCGCTGACTTGGACAATCGATCCACGATGACCCATATACTTTCAACACCCCTAGGAGTCCGCGACAACCCAACAACGAAGTCCATGGTGATACGCTATCACTTCCACTAATGAATGGGTTATCTCTGCAACTCTTCACCAGGCCTCATATGCTCGACCTTCACCTGCTGGCAACACAAACAACGGGACACATAGTCTGAGATGTCCCTCATCATACCGCTCCACCAGTAATGCTGACTCAAATCACGATGCATCTTAGTTGTACCTAGATGAATAGATTATCTGGAAACATGGTCCTCTCTAAGGATCAGCTGGATCAAATCACCAACTCTCGAAATGCACAATCGGCCAGCAAACCTCAAAACCCCATCTGAATCTAAGGAAGCCTGACCGGCATCACCTGCCAACACTCTATCTCTGAGTGCTACCAAAGACTCATCCTCAAATTGACGACTACAGATCTGACCAATCAGATATTATTGAACCCCAACATATGTTAATACCCTGCTGGAATCTGAAACATCAAGTCTGATCATCTAATTGACTAAGGACTAAATGTCCAAAGCCAATGGTTGCTCCGAAATAGAAAGGAAGGCCAGACTACCCATACTCACTGCCCTCCGACTCAAAGCATTTACTACTACATTCGCCTTGCCCGGATGGTAGAGAATACAGAGATCATAGTCCTTCATGAGCTCAATCCACCGACGCTGCCTCGAATTAAGGTCCCTCTGAGTCATGATGTACTGAAGGCTCCTGTGATCAGTGTAGATCTCACAATGAACTCCATACAGGTAGTGCCTCCAAATCTTAAGTGCGAAACTACCACCGCCAACTCCAAATCATGAGTGGGGTAGTTGCACTCGTGCAGCTTAAGCTGCCTCGACGCATAAACAATAACTCGGCCTTGCTGCATCAGAACACAACCCAAACCAATGCCGAATACGTCACAATAGGTCGTGAAGCCCTCTCCCTCAATTGGAAAAGTCAATATAAGAGCGGTGGTAAGCAACTCCTTGAGCCTCAGAAAGCTCCTCTCACACTCCTCCGACCACACAAAGGGAACATCCTAGCGAGTCAAAGGCGCCCATAAAGTGGAGAAACCCTCAACAAAGCGTCTGTAGTACCTTGCCAATCTGACGAAGCTCCGAATCTCAGTCACAGAAGTGGGCCTAGCCCTACTACAGATAGCCTCAATCTTCGCTGGATCCACCATAATGCTATCCTTGGACACCACGTGCCCCAAGAATGCTACAGACTCCAGCCAAAACTCACACTTTGAGAACTTGGCATAAATCCGGTGATCTCTCAAAGTCTGGAGCACTATCCTCAAATGTTGCTCATGTTCACGATGGCTCCACGAGTATACCAAGATGTCATCCATGAAGACAATCACAAAAGAGTCCAAATACTGCCTGAACACTCGAGTCATCAAATCCATAAAGGCGGCAAGGGCATTAGTTAACCAAAAAGACATAACCAGGAACTCATAATGGCCATGGCGAGTCCTAAATGTTGTCTTAGGGATATCATCTGCTCTGATCCACAACTGATGGTACCAATATCTCAAGTCGATCTTAGAAAACATGGCAGCACCCTGAAGCTGGTTGAATAGGTCATCAATACGAGGCATAGGATAATGGTTCTTCACCTTCACCTCATTCAACTGCCAATAATCGATACGCATCCGCATGGTGTCATCCTTCTTCTTCACAAATAGGACTGGGGCACCCTAAGGTGATACACTAGGTCTGATGAACCCTCTACTCAAGAGATCCTGGAGCTGATCACTTAGCTCTCTAAGCTTTGAAGGTGCCATGCGGTACGGTGGGATAGAGATGGGAGGAGTACCCGGCTCCAAGTCTATGCCAAAGTCAATGTCCCGATCTGGGGGTAGGCTAGGAAGGTCGGCAGGAAACACATCTGCAAACTCTCGAACAACAGGCACTATATCAATTGTAGGGCCCTCACTACTCACATCTCTAACATATGCCAAGTAAGCCAAGCTTCCGCTGTCCACCAGCCTCTGAGCCCGAATACAAGAAATCACCCCAACTGGTGTGCGACTACAAGAACCCTGCTACACCACCGGTGGAATACCAAGAATGGCTAAAGTCACGGTTTTGGCATAACAGTCCTAGACAGCCCGGTGAGGAGATAGTCAATCCATACCCAGAATCACATCAAAGTCTACCATACACATCACAATAAGATCAACCATAGTGTCCTGCCCCCGAATGGTCACCACACAAGACCTGCAAACCCGATCCACTACTAAAGAATCCCCTACTGGGGTCGAAACACGCAATGGAACCGATAAGGGCTCAGGACTCACTCCCAATCAAGGCACATAGAAATCAGACACATATGAATAGGTAGAACCCGGATCAAACAAGGATGAAGCAGACTGATGGCATAAGAGAACCGTACCTGTGATCACATCATCTGACGTCTTGGCCTCTGCACTGGCTGGAGCTGCATAAAAGTAGCCCTGGGTGCCTCTACCCCGCGCATCCACTCTACCACCTATCCTGCCTCCCCTGGGGCCTCCCTAAGAACCATGCTGCTGACCCCCTCCTCTAGCTTGGGGTGATACTGCTGACACCGGCCTCGCTGCCTGAGGGGCTGGTAAAGCTGATCTAGATGAAGGGCACTCCCTAGCCCAATGACCCAGCTCCCCATAGGTGAAGCAACCCTGAGAAGACCTACTAACTACTGGAGGTCGGCCTCCCTGACCTGATGCACCTGTCTGAAACCCGCCTCGACCCAGACTCGGACCGGCACTATAACTGCTCTGACGAGGCTGATCTCCCTCTGAGGTCTGCAATGCTGCCTGAAACGGGCGATTGGACTGCCCTAGTTGGAACCCCCGGTAACCCCGACCTCGGGTATCCCTCGACCAGCGACAGGTCCCACTGAAGCTGTCATCTGATCTGGGCCTCTTGCCACTGCCCCCGTGGGCCTCACAATGAAGATGCTCAATGGTACGGGCATGGTCTACCACCTCTAAAAAGGAACAGCCCGCTGCCAATAACTACTGCGACTCAATCCTCAATTGCAGTCTCAACCCTCTGATGAAGCATCGGATCCGCTCCTCTTCTGTAGGTAGAATCATGGTAGCATGATGGAACAACTCCAGAAATCTGGTCTCATACTCAGTCATCGTCATGGAGCCCTACTCCAACCTCGAGAACTCATCACGGAGGCGATCCCTGATGCTTTGTAGAATAAACCTGGCCAGAAAAGCCTCGGAAAACTTCTCCCACGATACTGGTGGTGCTCCGGCTGTCCTGGTCCCAATGAATGAACGCCACCACTGTATGGCTGGTCCGTCTCGCTGACAAGCTGTGAAGTCAGCTCCTCTGGACTCCACTAAACCCAAGGTCTGCAATCTCTCGCGGCAACTAGTCAAGAACTCGTGAGCATCCTCCCCCGCAGCCCCTGAGAACCTCGGCGGTGACAATCTAAGAAACATCCCGAGCATCTTCTGCTCTCGTAGAGGCATAACCCACCTAATGGGTCCAGCTGAACCACGGTAGGTGCTGGTGGCTGAAGAACCTCTGGTGCCACTACTGCAGGCTAGTCCTGTTGTGCCTGAATCGGCTCTGGAATTGATGTTGGGGCTGGCTATTGTTGTTGCTGCATACTCCCGATAGCAGCTAGAATCTAGGCAAGCATGCCCTAAAGATCAGGAGCCACAGCTGGTGGTGGTGGTGGCTGGGCTGGTCCCGGCCCCACCGGCTGAGGAGGAATCTGCTCTGCTCGAGGATCTGGCTCCGGAGTCCTCTCTTTCTCTTGGTCTGGTGTCATAGCACCACGTCGACCTCCTCTGTGCATACGAGCCATCCTGTAACAGAATGGATCAAGTGAGATTTCAAGAAATCAACTGGACAACAACACACGAAAAGGATACAAAGTAAGAAAACATCCTAAGGACATCCTGTAGCCTCTTGAAGATTAGTCACAGACGTCTCCGCACCGATCCTTAAGACTCTACTAGATGTTAGTTCTGTACAAGTGAGTCCAACGAACCTAGGATCTGATACCAATTTGTAACGATCCGATTTCTCAAGTCATGATAGCGCCTACAACTCACCGGTTGGAAAGCAAAACTCTTTCCCGAAACTTAACAGTAATGGGACTAAGAGTGGAAACTGGTCCAAAACAAGCGGGAGCATACAAATAAAACACAAACAAGAGAGCTGAGGCGAAACCAACCCAAAATGATATATACAATACCTCCCAAAATCTGGAAGTCAAATGTACAGAACTACTAACCAGAATACAAGTCCCAAAAGTGGACCACCGAAACAACTGTCTCAAAAACAAAAGACAAGCCAAAATATATATACAAAAGGAGACAGGTAATCCCAGAACGCCATGTGCTCACCCTAGTCTCCTGAAAGGACAGCTCCAGACCCGATCTCAACACTGATAACTGGTGCTCGGACCTGCATCACGAAAACAGATGCAGAATGTAGCATGAGTACCAAAACAACAGGTACCCAGTAGGCATCATAGGCCAACTAAGCAAGAAAGGTAAAAATAGGCAGACAAGATAGAATCAACAACAACAAAGGTCAACAGAACGAAAACAGAAAAGCAAAAAATAAACTGAGGATAGCTAACTAAACCCAACTAGGTCCCCCATAAGACCCGCTGGACACACTTGTGCGCAAGTTTAAAAAAATCCAAACGGACCCCCATAAGCCCGACAGGTACATAGAAGAGCTATACTACTGAAATAAGGAACACCAACTCCAGAAGTCTCCAACCAAGGGTCTCGGACCCGAAAATCATCACTTGGGCCCAGCCCAATCATCAGCCACGTACCTGCAATATCGAGTCCCACCCGCGTAACCTCGGCCTCATTCTGGAATAATAAAAGAGCCCAGCTTAATCATCAACCCATGGGCCCAGCCCAAATCATCAGTGACGGGCCGGCAATACCGAATCCCACCCGCGTAACCTCGGCCTCATGCTGGAACAATATCACCCGCTCTACGGTCTCGAGCTGGAAATAGCAGAATCTAACCGCGTGTCATCAGTCTCGGACGGGAGCTAATCAGTATGCACTCAACAGTCTAGCACTGGAAATATCGGTTCCATCCGGGTAATATCAATCACGAGTTAAGACTAGTAGCCTACGCACCACGAACTCGCACTGGAAATAACAGGCTGCAATCGTATAATGTCAGCTACGGACCGGAGCGAATAGCCTACCCTTGTCAGCCTAGCGCTGGAAATACCGGATACTAACCGCGTAACCTCAGTCTCGAACTAGAGCTATCCACTACAAACCAGATAAAGCCACTACGAACCACACAACGCAAGGCTAACCATCACAGGCCACCGCCCACAAGTATATCAAACGAAGGCTCCCAACCTAACACAATCCAACTGTCAATCAGCTCAATGCAACATCTTTCGACAGCATCCCACGATCTCAGAAATAGAGGGGAAATAATCGAAAGATTCGAAAGCTATGAGATCACCTAAACTAAGGCTCATGCTATCAGACCCAAATCTGCTATACCAGTCTACAAGGATCTAGTCCATCCGAATCGACGTCGGATACATACTCAAGTCAACAGGTGCATAGGACTAAGGCAATACTACCTTAACCTATTCTACGGCCGAAATCACAATAATCAATCCAACACAGAATCCACAGACCCGGACCCACTCATGAATCAGCAGATAACCACCCAACAAATAACCCACAACACAAATACCATCAATCCAACTCAAAAACCCAACAGTCAACTATAAAAAGGGAAAATCGGGTAAACAGGGAACCAATACTAGCTAGACACCTCAGATTCACAAATATCAACCAGCATCTACACAATCAAACTCAATCTAGAAGGAAGGGAAGTCGTAACCTAACAAAAAGCTAATCACGAGCGCTCCAAGTCACTCAGCTGAAGATTTCCCCTTCCGAACGGCCTCAGACTGCCGCCACGCTATCAACAAAAGAATCACAACGTCAATACGGTCGTCTAGACACTAAAATCAACAAATTCGGAGACAGACTAATTTTGGAGTCAAATCGGGCAAAGTGGGACCCGCTCTGGATTTTTCAGAATTGACTCCGTGAAAAGGTCCCAAATCCTTCCCAAACACGAATTCGAAAATGGATCGCCCATTAAGGGTTGGATCCACTCCGAACAGCCCACAACAACAAATCACAAAACTAAACAAAATAGGCCAACAAAGAATTTACCCTCGATTTCATGGAAAACGAGGAATACCCAACGAACCCCAACTTGTAACCCATGAAGCCAACAAGAATCCGAGCGCCTGGGACTTCGAATCGCCAAAAACCGACCACCGAGGAGATTTTTATGAAGGTTTGAAGCCCTCTAAAATGGGAATTTCGACCTCATTAAATAGACACTGCCAGGCCACTCTTCTCCGAGAACGCGGAGAAAAACTCCTCCTCTCACCAAACAGGCCTCCGTGAATGCGGACTTCAGGGACCCAGACCTCCGCGAATGCGGAAAGTCTTTCGTGAACGCGAAGGACACGGATAAACCTAGACTCACAGACCTCCGCAAACGCGGAGTAGACTCTCCTACACCTCCGCGAACACGGAGCCTATCCCGCGAACGCGGAGAGTAAATGATTCCAAAACAACGACGGGGTGCTCGAAATTTGTTCAAAACCCCGTGCACGCAAACGAAATATGCTACCCCCTCGAATTCGACATTCCGAACTCAGTGGCGTAGTCGAAATTTCCATACGAAGTCATTTCGATAAAAAGTGGGTCTCACACCCAATGAGCCATTTTAGCCAACTTCTACCGGACGTCTCAAAATCAGATCAGAAGCTCCCGGTAATTCTCGAAGGGTCGTTCTAGACCAATCTCGGCATTCCGAAACTAACCATCGAGCGCATTTTCCAAGAATGTTGACCAAAGTCAACCTTAAACCAAATTTCAAAAACTATAGAGCTAACTGGTCCCAAAATCACACCGAAAATCCCGGGACTTGGGCAAACCATGCTCCTAGCCTAATTTGGCCGCTCCCGGAGCTGATGGAATTCTCATCTGAGGTCGTTTACCTGAAGTTATGACCGAAATCAACTTTTCAAGATTCAAAAGCTCGAAAATAGAAAAATAGGCATAAAACCCAAACGAACGACCATGCGACCGAACAGTCAGTGCTAGCAAGTTATAAATAACCTGGGGTCGCTACATGAATGCTCTAAATGACAGAAAGAAGGCATTAACACAAAAATGACCTGGAGGGTCATTACAAGCTGTGTGGATGCGCCAGAGAGTGGTGGAGGACTTTAGGGAGGTCTAGACCAGTTGGGTCTCCTTTGATAGAGTGGGATGTGTTCTCTAGCACTTTTCAGGACCACTTCATTCCTTAGAGCGTGAGGGAGGAGAGTCGATTGAGGTTTGAGGACTTCAGACAGAGCAGTATGTTTGTGACTGAGTATGAGGCCCGTTTTTATGAGCTTTCTAGGCAAGCTATGATTATTGTTCCCGATGAGGCAGAGAGAGTTCGCAGGTATCGCACCCTATTTCGAACTAGCCGAAACAGTTCACAACATAATATGACTGTCACTCTGGTTTTGAAAAAAAATTGTTTAGAGTCGCCACATAATTTTAAGAAAAATATTAGGAAAACCATTTTTTTAAAAAAAGATGTAAATGTAAACTTTGTTTTGATTTGCGAAACCGGTGAGATTCTAGGTAAGGGTTTTGGTTACTCGAGCGGAAGGTGTTAAGCATCCCTCAGAGCCTATTTGAACATAGTCCTTAAACTCAATTTAGGAAATAATTAGAAAATTTTATTAAATTGTTTTTTTTGAAATTAGCGATAAGTGGGTTTCATTAATTAAAAGAAAAAGGTAAAATACAAGGTATGCCATATATATGTCTATAATTCGTATACAACAAAATTAGTAGTAGTATATTTATTAAGCAATAAAATAGATAAGTAAATAAATAAACATACTTAAAATGTATGAAAATTTTATATGGTGGAAAATATATATTTGACTTACATAAACTTATCCTAAACAAATATATGAATGTCGAGTTTAAAGGATATGAGAACTTGTTATTTTATTTGTATATAGAATTAAAAAAAACATTAAGATAATAGACGGGTGTAAATATATAGTAATATGTGTGAAATATAATTTGAATAAAATACATAAAACGGAGTTTCCTAAAAATGAACAAATAAAATAAATAATAATAATAATACTAAATGTTAAAACATTATGTAAAGTTTGTGATCTTAGCTAGATTTATTATAAAGTATAGTATATACATGTATATTGTTTAAAACATATGAACGTTTATTATTTTACTTACATGTAGGGACAAAATGACGTTAGGCATATATGCAGTAAAATAATATGTATGTTAAAGCGTAGAAATTTACAATATATAAAAAGAAGTAACATTCATAAAAAAAAAAAAAAGGGTAGTAGATATGAAAAATAGTGTGGTATGTATAACAAAATGGTACGTCATATATAGAGAAAAACTAAATATATAAAGATAAAATATATACCTTTGTGTGCATGACATATATGTACATACCTTTTATATTTTGAACCTGTTTACAAAACTGAAATCTTGAAATGAATATGTTAAGTAATAAAAATATTTGAGCAATATTTGGTTTTAAAAATAATTATGATAACAATAAGTCCATTTTTTTATAAAAGGGGTTGATTTAAAAATAGGTCTAGCTATTGAGGTCCCACTCCAACTCGAGATTGTTCTATCCTTAGCCTTTAAAGGTTTTAAAACCGATGCTTAAAGACATCTAAATATTGTACTAAATAATGTTAAGGTTTACTCCTATTAATGGTCTACTTAACTTATGTAATCCTAGGTAAGAGATTCTGTTTTTTCTAAGGAG
Source organism: Solanum appendiculatum (assembly GCA_018342035.1). NCBI lineage: Eukaryota > Viridiplantae > Streptophyta > Magnoliopsida > Solanales > Solanaceae > Solanum > Solanum appendiculatum. Next base: position 148,985 of record JAGDQO010001187.1, read on the forward strand.
AAGGGTTAAACACTCACTAAAATCCGTTAGTAAACCAATTACTGATGAAAACTTGGGTAAAATATAAGAGTTGATTAGATAAAAATGTTTGAACTATTTTTATAAGTTCCAAAAGAACACAAATGATAAATTAAATTGTGCTAAAATGTATGAGAAAAAAAGTATATTTTGGCGCTACTTGGGAACAAATAACTTAAATTGTATGTATCTTTTAAGACTAAAAGAAATAATAATTTTAACAAAACTTACAACATCTGTTTTGACCTTTTGAAAGTAGTATTTTTAGGCACTTTTGGACTCAAACTACTACACTTTTAAACTCTCAAAGTATAGTGGTTAGTACAAAGAAATTATGTACTTTTAGGTCTAAAAATGGTGTTTTAAACTAAAGAAAAACTGCATTTTTTTACACTAAAAAATCTGCACATTAAGGCTGTTAAAAACTGTAGTTTTATCTCTCAAAATCTGCATTTTTTAAAGCTAAAATATGCAATTCAAAGCTCACAAAGAGGGTTGTGTTTTGAGCCCCAGAAACCTGCGTTTTTAGACTCAAATTCTGCACCTTTAAAGATCAAAATTCTGCACTTTTGGGCTCAAAACGCTACAGTTTCGAAACTCAATATACCACACTCTTAAGCTCTCAAAAAGTGATATCTTTAACCTTAAAATCTGCACTTCTTTCAACTTTAAAATCTGCATTTTTAAACCACCAAAATCTGCACTTTAGGCTACCAATAGCTACACTTTAGACACTTAGCTTATCAAACACATGTATGAAAATAGGTACATAACACTTGAAAAGGGTTGTTCCTTAGTTCCCATCAGTGAAAAGTTATGCTTTTGTAACTAAAAATGTTGAGTAACAAATAAAACTTAATTAGAAAGTAATGTTCTAAACTAAATAACTATAATAAACCCAATATCTAAAGGGATGTGGAGGTAATCGACTGTGCCTTACCATCATTCTTAGTTGGTTTGTACAAACCCAAACACAAATAAAGGCAAACATAAATGTAAGTGCAGGATACCAATGTGTAAAGCGTTAGTCAAAAGATAACAATATAAACATATGTATATATAAAAGAAATGTAAAGCTTTGGAATGAGGAGGAAGCGGTGGACACTATTGACGCCGTGAGGGCTGCTGTCACAAGCGATTAAGTCGCGACGAGCACAAATCTGATTTGGACAGATGAATGGAGTCGTATCACAACTCCAAACTCGCTCCCGTGTGTTCATGTAAAAAAAAGAAAGAAAAGGATTAGACGCCGGCCATCCTGAAGCAAGGTCATATTTAGAACAAATATATATTAATAACCATAATGCACCATGAACATATAATAATAGTATATTTTGCAAATCAACCAAGAATACGCATTTTAATTCGGGATTAACTTTCCAAGACATTGTGATTATGTATATCTGACTAATATGACTCCAAACCAACAATTTAGAAAGAAACCTTACTCAAATTGCTAAGCATTAAAACATTAGAAGTAAGCACTGTTAGAATCTTAAACAAGTTATTCTTTTGATACGTTATGTACAACAACCTTTTCATGAGCGTGAATTTAAATTCGGAAACCAACAAAGAGCTTTCATACAACTATATTTGCATTGATATCACATAGTGATTTTAACAAAGAAAGTCGTAAACAAAATAGCAGGTCAAAACATATTTTAGGAGAGACGACGAAGCTAATCATATGCTTAACGAGTGAGGGCAGTAGCTTCCATTTTGTGAATACTCCTATTTTTTTTTCCTTTTTACATGCTAGTGCAAAAATAATAAGAGATGCAAAGTTCGACTACATTATCACAAGGCGTTTCAATATACACCCAAGATAGAGGGAATAAGATAAAGAGGATCAAACTTTGAACAGTGCAAATAAGTAAGGAAAGAAATAGTTCATACCTTCCCACGTAAAGAGTTACAGTCAAGGTATTCTTCTTATTAAATCTTTAGTTACTAATAAACTCTCTAAAAGTAGTTAGTTTAGGTACGAAAAACAGTTCACGTTCATAGAAACTTTTATGGACATCAAATAATCCCAACAATTTTGACTAACTCAATAACTTTGGCAAATAAATGGAAAACTCAAAACTGTGCTAAACCTAGATTTTTTGAAACACAGTCTATACTTTAAAACTATGGTTACTCACTTTATTTAATCATTATTGTATCAAGGTTGCCGACTTTAAGATACCTATTCGAACGAGCATACAAAAACAGTTGGATAGCTATACCGATATGCAAGTATTACAATGATTCCACAATTGGTAGCTGACCATGCTTAAATAAAATTGCATACTTCATGTAACTTATTCAAACTAACACAATCAGGAACTGCTTGAGTATATATCCAGAATAGGTATTGATCACCCTCAAGCGTAAAAGATTAGAATTAACCAATAAGCACGTCCTAATAGATAATAGCTAAAATATTTTCTCAAAGCTATAGTGTTACTGCTCTGTTTATATCTAAAAGCAGCAGGGCCTGGTTCACGAGCTCTTTTTAGAGAGGCATGAAAAGATTAACTAATGTGCAATTCGATACTTGTAAGAGTTCTCATGGGAATAGAATGAACTACATCGCCAATAAAATTTCTCCCCTTTCAACATATACTCTAATCAAATTCAAAGTATTCGAGCTGTCGAATGTGTATATAAGTCATTAATTCTACCTCATTACATGGGATTAAGGGGGAGTTCTTAAATACATACAATGAATGATATTCATTTAGATGAAGCTAATACCCTTCAAGAATGAAAGTTCATTTGGGAAATCTTAAAGCGATAAGGAAAAATATGAGAATGGGGGCAAAATAGAGCACAAATGGCCAGCCAGATCATCCAAATGCTCAAGAAAACATGTTTTAGAGTAGGAGATCACAGTTACACAGAAGTACAAATGATGAGAATGTTAAACCAAATGACTGTGAATTTAAAACAGACAAAGAATCCAACTAAGAGGATAAGATCTTAAAGCTAAAACAACAAACAACAGTTTTGAACCAAACATAACTACAAAGAGAGGGAGAAACGTTCATAATTAGAAATTAAACTATGACTTTTCAGAACAAGATTAGGCTATATTGCAGTCGAGAAGCTTAAACCAGATTATCATTTTCCAGGATACACATCCAAAATCATATTCAAGTCAAAGCAAGTATAAGAGATATATATATTTGTAAAACGGAAACTTGACTGTACTAAAAAAAACCAACGAAATCTGAGCAATCAAATTAAGAACCTTGATTGAAATTATCAAAAAATAATCAACCAAAATGACCGACTAGAGTTTGAACAAAATAAGGACGAGGCAGTGTACCTTTTTGGGAGCATCAAACAGGGGCTTTATCGTCAAGGTCGTCACTCGAAAACTCGGCATCAAAACTTGAACTTCAAACTCAAAATCGATTTGAGAACAAGAGAACGAAAAAAAAGAAAGAGATGAAGGTATTTTGGAATCTAGAGTTTCAAGTAAAAGATCTATCAGTTCTACAATGAATTCCGGGATTACCCTTCGATCTCTGGATGGGAAAACGCCTCCAATTTATAGGCAAAATTCGGATTTGAAACTCAAAAATTATCAAAAACCGTAGTGTAAAGCAAGGGATAAGCAAAATCTTGAAAGGATCACCTTTTCAGGCTTCTCAGACCTGAGACCTAGGCTTCTTTTTGTTCTTGAGCTTTCTTTTTTCGATGTAAAAGGGGACAGGGGTGAAATTATTGACGGTGGTGGTATAAAAAGGTGATGGAAGGGACATAAAGTTGATGGTAGGAGGTTGAAGACCATCGGAAATTACCATTTTCCGGCGGGAACGATCAATTTCTGGGAAAAGAAACGCGGCCGTCCGATCATTTGATCGGACAGTCAATATTAATCAAGAGTTTTTTTTTTAAAAAGGAATATATATATATATATATATAGTAAAAACCAGATTAATTATACCCCTTAGATCAAAATAGATGGCTGAGATTAAACTGAAGAAACACAATCCATGTGCTTGCCTACGTGGCGCACACGGATTGGCCGGTTTTAAAAGTCCTGGATTGTCAAGTTTTGCTCAAATTAACTCAATTTAAATTACTACCCATTCTTTATTAAATAGTCATAATTTATTAAATTAAATATAATTACTTTGCGAGATTAGTTTCTTTTGGTCATTCTAAAAATAAAATTGGTATGAATTAGAACTCATTAATTAATTAAGCTTCCTAACTTTGAATAATATATGGAAAATATTTTTTTGCAATAATAGAAATTATATTTAAACAAAATCGATTTAATTCTTAAGAACGACATTTATTTGACGTAAATTTTAAAAATGAGAAAGTTAGTAGTAATATATATATAATATATTTAATTTTTTATATGAAATAAATTTTCGAAATAAAAATAAAAAGAAGTTCTAAAAATATTTTCATACTCTTACAAGAGTTTTTTTTTTTAATTATTATTATATATATTTATTATTATTATTATTATGGAAACTTAATTAATTAAATATGGAGGGCAAAAATTGGATGTCAACAGCAGGTTTATGAGAGAGTTGACTTTTTCTACTAAGTTGTATGTGTTTCGAGAAGCTAGAGAGGGGGCTTCCTTCCAATCCATTGTGAGCACCGCCAAGGAGAAGGAGTTGATGCTTTTAGAAGAGTTTGAAGAGCCCAAGAAGGCCCGTTCTTCTGGTCAATTTTTTGGTGCCTCATCTGGAGGCAAGGGTTCACATTGAGGTAGTGATCCCTTTCAGCATCATAGGCCAGTTCATACATCTAGGTCAGCAGCTGAGAGTGGTCAGTCATCCCGAGGGTCTGGTGGTTAGGACCGAGGTGGCCATGGTAGCTCCTCTGGATCACAACAGCAGTTATCCATGCGAGGTGTTGCTATGGTTGTGGGGATACAGGTCATATGATTCAGTAATGCCCTCTACAGACTCACTCAGGGCCTCAACGTACTTATTCAGCTGCTCCAGCTAGAGATTCAGGGCCTTCGACCAGGGGTCGAGGCAGAGGTATGTCTAATAGATATGGCAAGACTTCTGGTAGGGGTGCTACAACTCCATAGGGTGGAGGTCGGGATTCTACCCAAGACTGCAAGTGGCCGAGAAGGCCAGTGTTATGCTTTTCCAGGGAGACCTGAGGCTAAGACTTCTGATGTTGTGATCACAGGTATTGTCCTAGTTTTCCATCGACCTGCGTCTATATTGTTTGATCGAGGGTCTACTTTCTCATATATGTCTACCTATTTTGCTGTTGGGTTTGATATAATGTCTGATTGCATGTCTATGCATATTCATGTTTCTACACCAGTGGGTGAATCCTTAGTGGTGGATTGAGTGTATCGATCCTGTCTTGTTTCTTTGGCTGGGTATGATACTTGGGTAGACTTGATCATTTTGGGGATGGTAGACTTTGATGTTATTTTGGGTACGGATTGACTCTCCCCGCATCATGCTATTCTGGATTGTTTTGCAAAGACTGTGACCTTAGCGATGCCAAGTGTCCCAAGAGTTGAGTGGATGGGTGCTAGTGGTTCTTACCCTAGCAAGTTTATCTCCTTCCTTCGAGCTCAGAGATTGGCTGATAGAGGGTGTTTATCCTATTTGGCTTACATTTGGGATACTAGTGTTGATCCACCTTCTATGGATTATGTGCCCATGGTTAGGGAGTTTTCAGATGTGTTTCCTACTGATCTTCCAAGTATTCCTTTGGATAGGGATATTGATTTTGCCATAGACTTGGAGCCGGGCACCAAGCCTATATCTATTCCTCTTTATCGGATGGCCCTAGTTGAGTTGAAAGAACTGAAGGATCAGTTACGGGATTTGTTGAGCAAAGGGTTCATTCGCCCTAGTGTTTCTCCATAGGGTGCTCTTGTGTTGTTTGTGAGGAAGAAGGATGGATCCATGAGGATCTGTATTGATTATCGACAGTTAAACAAAGTGGTCATGAAGAAAAAGTATCCTCTTCCTCGTATTGATGACTTGTTTGATCAGCTTCAGGGTGCATCTCTGTTTTCTAAGATTAATTTGAAATCTGGGTATCGTCAGCTGAAGATTAGGGCATCGGATATCCCTAAGATGGCTTTCAAGACTCGTTATGGGCACTATGTGTTTCTTGTGATGTCTTTCGATTTGACTAACGCCCCAGCAACATTCATGGAGTTGATGAACAGGCTGTTCGACATTATTTAGACTATTTTGGGATAGTCTTCATTGATGACATCTTGGTGTACTCCAAGACTGAGGATCATGATCGGCACTTGAGGATTGTGCTCCAGAGATTGAGGGAAGAGAATCTTTATGCCAAGTTCTCGAAGTGTAAGTTTTGGCTTAATTCAGTTGCATTTCTATGACATGTAGTGTCCAAAGAGGATATTAGGGTGGATCCAGCCAAGATTGAGATAGTTAGAGGTTGGGCCAGGCCTACTTCAATCATTGAGATTCAGAGTTTTGTGGGACTTACAGGCTACTACAAATGATTTGTTCTGAGCTTCTCCATTATTGCATCTCCTTTGACTAGATTGACTCGATAGAGATGAGCTTTCAGTGGTTAGATGAGTGAGAGGAAAGCTTTCAAAAGCTCAAGACCTTGTTGACTTCAGCTCCTATTTTGACTTTATCCGAGGAGGGTGTAGACTTCACCGTGTATTGTGATGCTTTTGGAGTTGGGTTATGGGGTGTTCTGATGCAGAAAGGTAAGGTGATTGCCTATGCCTCTAGACAGTTGAACACCTAAGAGAAGAACTACCCTACCCATGATCTTGAGTTGGCAGCTTTGGTGTTTGTGCTTAAGATATGGTGGCATTATATTTATGGGGTGCATTGTGAGGTCTTCACCGACCATTGGAGTCTTCAGTACATCTTCAGTCAAAGGGATATGAACTTGAGGCAACGTAGATGGCTTGGGTTATTGAAGGACTATAATATCACTATCTTACATTACCCAGGAAGGGCCAATATGGTGGCCGATGCTTTGAGTAGAAAGACTTCTAGTATGTGGAGTCTTGCATCTATCAGTGTTGAGGAGAGACAATTGGCTAGAAACGTTCAGAGGTTAGCCAACAGTCTTGTCCTATTGCAGATTTCTGAGGAGATGGGTGGTTTTATTGATTTCATTAAGGCTCATTCTTCCTTGGTTGACCAGATTCGTGGGCACCAGTTTGATGATGACAAGTTGTGTCTTATTCAAGACAAAGTGCTGAGAGGGGAAGCCAAGGAGGTTATCCTTGATTCTGATGGTGTTTTGAGGATTGGAAGCAGGATTTGTGTGCCTAAGACGGGTGAATTGATTAGATGGATTATTGAAGAGACCCAGTGTTCTCAATATTCTATTCATCCAGGAGCGGCGAAGATGTATCATGACCTGAGCCAGCGTTATTGGTGGTGTGGCATGAGGAGGGATATTGCAGACTTTGTTTCTAGGTGCTTAACTTACCAACAGGTCAAGTGTGAGCACCAGCGCCCGGAGATTTATCTCAGAGGATGTATATTCCTACTTGGAAGTGGGAACGGATCATTATGGATTTTGTTGTGGGTTTGCCTACCACTGTAGATGGTTATGACTCCATTTGGGTTGTTGTTGATAGGCTGACCAAGTCTGTCCACTTCATCCCGGTTCAGGTGAAGAATACATCGGAGAAGTTAGCTGAGCTTTATATCAGTCAAATTGTACGACTACATGGAGTCCCAGTTTCTATTGTTTATGATAGAGGTTCCTTGTACACTTCCCATTTCTGGAAGGCTTTGCAGCACTCTTTGGGTACTCGATTAGATATGAGTACAACTTTTCATCCTCAGACAAATGGCAAGTCCAAGTAGACGTTTCAGGTGTTAGAGGATACGTTATGTGCTTGTGTGATCAATTTTGGTGCTATATGGGATCAGCATTTGCCCTTAGCAGAGTTTGCCTACAACAACAGTTATCATCCAGTATTTAGATGGCCCCTTTTGAGGCATTGTGTGGCAGACGGCGTAGATCTCCGATTGGTTGGTTTGATTCAGCTGAGATGGATTCATTAGATACAGACTTGCGTAGAGATACTATAGAGCAGGTCCGTATGATTCAGGATAGATTGTTGACAGCCCTGAGTCGACAGAAAAGCTATGTAGATCAAAGAGTTCGAGCCCTTGTGTTTATGGAGGGTGATCATGTTTGGCTTCTAGTGTCACCCATGAAGGGTGTGATGAGGTTCGACAAGAAGGGAAAGCTTAGCCCTAGATTCATTGGCCCTTTTGAGATTTTGAGCCGAGTTGGAGAGGTGGCCTATAAGTTGGCCTTGCCACCTAGCTTGTCAGTTGTTCATCCTGTGTTTCATGTCTCCATGCTTCGGAAGTATGTGCTGGATGAGTCCTATGTACTTTCCCTTGATTCAGTTGAGTTGGGTCCATATTTATCTTTTGAAGAGGAGCCTATAGCTATCTTGGATAGGCAGGTTCGAAAGCTTAGAAGCAAGGGGATTGCTTCAGTGAAGGTGCACTGGAAGCACCGTTTAGTTGGTGAGGCGACTTAGGAGACAGAGTCGAATATGTGTGTCAGATATCCTTACCTATTCAAGGCTTCAGGTGTTTTCTTTTGTTTTATGTTCAAGGACGAACATGTTTTTTTGTGGTGGATAATGTAATGATCTGGTTGGTCATTTTTGGCATTTTCATGAAATTTACCATTTTTCCCCTCCCGATATTGACCCAAGTTGTTTCTTGATTGAGTCTTAAAAGTTGTTTCCAACCTTGTGTAAAAGTTAAGATTTTGGAAAGTTTTGCGTTTGAAAGACTTAAGTTGCCTAAAAGTGGTTTTTGGTATCTTTCGGGTTTCAGATGCTTGGATCAGAATTCCAAGAGTTCCGTAGGATTTGGGAGATGATTTTAGGCCTAAGAGTGGTCTTGGTTGATTTTTGATAGGCCCCGAGCTTGTTTTGCCCTTTTTGAGCGTTTGTTAGTTTCTTGTGGTTTTCACGGATGTGAGGTCAAGGAGACCTCGAATTCATATTTAGACAATTCCATTGAGTTCGAAACATTGAGTATAATTGATTTTCATATCTAGTTTGTATGTACGGGGTTTCGGACGAATCCCGAGGGTTGATTTGATATTTTGAGAGTTGGCTGATTTTCTCGTGCTTGAGTTCTGTAACCTTCGCTTGTGCGATAGGCCTTCCGCTTAACCGAGCTTCGTTTATGCAAATGTGTGATCGCCTAAGCAAAGGTTGGACTTTGTGAAGGGCGCCTAAGCGAACCAGGGCTCTCTTTAACGAAGGTCGCTTAAGCGAAGCCGGGTTCGCAAAAGCGAGACCCTCATTTTTAGCGAGGTTCATTTAAGCAAACCCCTGTGGCTTTTTCGACATCAAAGAGGGTTTTTGGCCTGCCATTTCAGGGTTTAAGCTCCTTTTCACCATTTTTGAGCTTGGAAAACCCTTGGAGGCGATTTGTGAAGGATTTTCTTGTGCCAAATCTTTTGGATAAGCTTTCATAATCCTAAACCTTCGTTTCCCTTTGATTAGTTATGGATTTTAACATCAAAATATGAGTTTTTGAATTGGTGAATGATGAGGTTTTTCAAGAACTCAAGTTCTTAACTAAAATGGAGATTTTGAGCTATTTTTGATTCACTTTTCGAAATGATATTTCCCAATGAGTTTCTAAAGTCTTGAGTAATGTTTTCAAATATTAATTTTTGATTCAAATATTATTTTTGGAATTGGGTTTTGTGTTGATTGACCCTACTTTTCAAAAGTTTTGATGTGGGTATTGTTGTTTCGTAAAAGTAATTATGAATACTTGATTGTTATAGATTGTGTGGCTTTGGAAGTGAGTCGAAAAGGGAAAACTCAAGCTTCGGATTGATTATTGGTTGCTTTAAGGAAAGTGATCTCTTAAACTTTGTAATTTGGTTGAATTGTTACTTCTCTTCATTGGTTATGTGTTGGATAGTAATCGGGAATGAGGTTATTTGTTCCACTTGATTAATGATAACCAACAAAAAGGGGGAAATGGAAAGGCTTCTTAATGATATTGATAAATTGTGAATTGTCTTGTTGTGGCCCCTATTTGATTGATTAGTGAATTGCTTAAAAACATGAAAGCGGACTTGAATTGTATGAATTGTTGTTTCTCCGTGTGGTGTGATATTGCTTGTGTGCATTGATTGTTGAACACCATAATGAGACACTTGATATTTTGTGATAAAAGCCGAAGGGAAATGGTTCCCGCTAGTGATAAAAATGCCAAAGGAAATTGATTCCGACAAGTGATACTTTGTGATAAAAGTCTAAGAAAAATGGTTCCGGCTAGTAATCTAAATGTCGAAGGGAAATGGTTTCAGCAAGTAATATTTTGTGATAAAAGCCGAAGGAAAATGGTTCTGACTAGTGATCTACATGTCGAAGGGAAATGGTTCCGACAAGTGATATTTTGTGATAAAAGACGAAGGGAAATGGTTCCGGCTAGTGATATAAATGCCAAAGGAAAATGGTTCCGATAAGTGATTAATGTGAAAGCCGAAGGAAAATGGTTCTGGCTAGGGATATTGTGCCAAAGGAAAATGGTTCCGGTAAATGTTGGCCTTTGTGAACAATCTACTTGATGCATATATTTGACTTATTTGATGCATATGATTGTGCTATTTGATGTGTTTGATTGTTTTACTTGATATGTGATTTGAACATGTTTCTATCTGGAATTGAAATGTGTGTGCTTGAGAGTAATGATTTTTTATACATGTCGATTGCTGAAATATGACGGTTGGATTTTGATCCTTGATCCTTAAGACTTATTTATTGTAGGACTTTTAGGTTGGGCTGATTTCTGTGCAGGTTGTAGTTTGTGGAGATTCAGTTGGGATGGAAAGGAGTATTCGATTTAGCTAGGTATCCTAGTTTATTAGGTTTCTTGCTCAGTACCATGTCGGTGGTACTCACTCTTTGCTTCTACACTTGTGTAGGTTTCGAGCTCGGACCTGTGTGATCTTCTTCGTCTCCTTCTTCGAAATTTCCGAGACTTGTCAAGAACTCTTGAGAGGTAGTTGCATGTCATCCCGGCGGACTCTCTTTTCCTTTATTAATGCTTTGTTCGATTTGAGAAGCAAAGACATTTGAGACTTGTATTTACTTTAGTAGCTTGTACACGTGAAAACCAGATTTTTGGGGTATTGTTTAGAATAAATAAGTTTTCTGCCTTTGTCTTTTTCTTGCTTTATTTTCTTTTCTCTTTTCTTTTATTTTCGTTGGGTTGAGGTTGACTTGTCTTGGTGGGAATAGACAAGTGTCATAACATCCATTTTTGGGTCGTGACAAAGTCATACTCTTAATCCAAATCATATCATTTTATATGTGGTGTATTACTCTACAGAATATACTTGATGATTGGACCTATATAAGTGTAGAGATGTGCCTCTCCTATGAAATTATGATAAACTCTAGAGCACTCATGAATACCAGGACACGTGCATAACCTCTTAGTGCATACTCGTGATAACGACAAAGACTGTACAAGTATAATATGATAGAATAAGACTCTAGACTTACAAAAAAAAAATCTTGATTCATAGAAGCTCTAAATTTCACCAATTGTTTTGTAAGCTTAATCTTTTGTTTTATCTGAGTCTGATGCATAGTCTACGAGATACCAGATTCGACGCATTGTACTGATCATATGTGAAAACCCAAATTTTATTTTATTTTATTATAATCCTTGATATTCTTTTTGAGATATATAGGGAATTGTTGGAAAAATATTTTAGTATCACAAAACAATATCTTAATCCAATATTTTCTTCTCATCATTTTAATATGTCATTAATTAGCCTTGGAATGAATAGTTAATGAGAAAATATCAAAGCTCTCTAAATGTTGGTTTGACCAAATAAATACATCATTATACTCTTTCTTTATTGCATTTATTCTTCATATTATTGATATGAATTCATCCGTTGGAATCTTTTCACAAGGATCAAAAAAATAATATTTTCATCTTATATATAGTGATACATTCTTCTTATGAGGAGATAGAGAAAAACACATCATATTATAAATTCTTCCTTATACATATAGTTCTTAGTTTGTGTTGGATTTGTTATTTTGAAAGGAATCTAGCTCTTAATTTTATACTAGAAGAGTTTGTTGAGTCCTGATGATACACTTATACCGGGTGAAATATCTTTAAGGAAAGTGTCTTTGATATGCTTCAAGCTATGAGAATTTTCTACAGATTTTTGTAATGAAGTATTTTCCAAAAGATTTTCAACACTTGCAACAACGTGAAGGTCACGACTTGAAACCTTTAGGGATGAATTCTTGGGTTTTATAGAAACTTTCGTTGCCACTAAAGGTCCATTTTCATGTAGTGACTCTTGGTTATTCTGATCCTAACAACATTTAGCAATCTAGCAAGACTTGTGAATAATTTTAAAATAGGTATTGTAGATCGTACTAAAGTCATGCCCTACTGATGTCACTTGTGAATAATTTTAATGATAAGTAGAACAAAGATTATATTAAAGTCATGCCTTGACATAACTTGTGAAAGCGTATTTTCTTCATTCTTCCGAATGAGTAGTGTTCAAGTTCACATTTGCACAAAATTCATGAATGAAAAAAAGGGGATCTTATATTATCCTACTTGTGCAAATCTCCCTTGAGGAGATGAAGAGTGAAGATCAAAAATGCCTGTTCACGTTTATTTTTGTTATTTTAATGGAGAATTTGTTATTTATTAGTTGCATTTAAGATATGGGCTATGACGAGGAATTGACACATATATAAAATTGTTACATACAATTGACAACATAAAGTCTAATATTAATTAACAATTAATAGAAAAATAAAAAACTGGCACATATTAGCCAAAAAGTAATATACAACAGTTTTAAAAAATTGTTATGAAACTATATAAAATAAGAAGAAGAAGAAGAACAGAGTAGGAGAAGAGAGAAGACTTCTTATTCCTCTTGAACATATTTAGGGATTCATAGATCTGATTTACAATGAAGGAAAATCATTTATTTATAGGGGAAACCTAACTTGGTCCCCTAGTAGGATTTCTAACCATTCCCTAAAAGAACTCCACATAATAGATATTCACTATAATACAAATATGTTTATAACACTCCCCCTTGAATGTCGGTAGATTATTTGTCTCGTTAAAACCTTACTAGATAAAATTCAATGGAAAAAAAATTCTAGTGAAGGAAAAAGAGTACACATATCTAATAATACGCATTATGGATGCCTCATTAAAAAACTTACAAGGAAAACCCAATGGGACAAAACCTTGTGAGGAAAAAAGAGTACATCGCGTATTAACTCTCCCTAATGTGAACATTAATCCAAAGACTTGAATCTTCGTTTTCCAAGCTTGTGCACCATCTTCTTGAAAGTTGTAGTTGGTAGATACTTGGTGAATAAATCAACTATAGTATTACTTGAACAATACATGTTGCATGTTCATATCACCATTCTTGAGAGCTCATGTGTGTAGAAAAGCTTTGACGAAATATGCTTCCTTCTATCTCCTTTTATGAATCATACCTTCAGGATCAAAAAAATTTCAAGTTCTTTACTTCAACTTCTTCAAGCAAATAATCTATTGCCTTTTAAAAACTCTTCAAGAGTTTCAATTCAAGTCATCATCTTGCATAACAATACAAAAGATTCTCGATTGCTTTAATCTACATATGAGGAATAAAAATAAGTTTTTCAAAAACTTGTATATGCTTTAGATTTTGAATCCATCGGATATTTTCATATCTATTTTGTCAAGTGACAACATTCAAAATTAAATGTATGACATCTTCTAGTGTCTATATTGCAAGTCAAATAAGCTTTATGCTTACCAAGATGCATCATTCCACTTCTCACTTGATAATTATTTCTACGATAGCATGCTTTAATAGACGTAAAATTCATATCCTTTTAATCTTTTACAATATTGCGCTATATTGTATCAAAGATATCGTCGATGAAATATTACTTTGAATTGGTTCACAATACGACATAACTTATTGAGATCTCATGACTTCATTATTTTCAGGTACCTACCCCTCTCATGAGGTTTCATAAAGTATTATGTCATAGGCTCTTCAAGAGCACACTACCTCCTTATTATGATCATTTTGATTCTTTTTCTCCTCCCCATTTTCCAAGGATTATTTTATTTAGAACTGATTAGTATATCATGCTTCAAGCATGTCATAGACTCTATCCTTTAAGACATTCAATAGGAGCATTTGCAACACTTGATTGCTTCTTATCTCCCCCTTATGTTAGATAAATTAACATACATCCCAATCTATTTAGGAGAATCCATCTTTGTGCATCATAATATATTTATTAATCATATACCGCACATCAAAATTATTAGATGAAAAATATTTGGTCCCTGACCATAAATCAACTAAGAGAAAAATTGATCATAATTTATCAGTCTGATGCATACATTTACTTTAGTATGTAATATATTATATTTCAGACCATGAAACTTTGTTCTCATAAGCAATGATTGACTATTTATCTGAGACATTTAATGTCACATCAGCTTGGATATTTATCAATATATATTATCAAGATAAATTGTTGTAATATCTCAATTCTTGTGAAATTACCTTTTTATGTGAAATGACCATTTTGGCCCTTCCCCTTAGCGTTTTTATACTTTGTTTGTGTTCCGGGCATGGCAGGCATAGTTCCCGATGAGATCGGGAGAGATTTTAGTGATTTTGAGACCTTGGGTGGAGTTTTTAAGGAGATAGTTGACTTTGGTCAATATTTTGAGATCCGAGTATTGGATGGTGATTATGTCAATTCCATTGCGTCCGGAACGTCGAGTTTGGTCTAGTAGGGTGGTTGGTTAGACCCCCGAGACCTTAGAATTCATTTTGGGTATTTAGGCTAAAGTTGAGTTTAAGGCCTAAAAGAGGTACTAGGGGTATTTTGGTCATAACAATCTTTTTTCGGAAATTCGATGATTCCATTGGCTCCGAAACATGTTGTTTAATCAATTTGCACTATTGGTTCATGTTTATAGGGTTCCGAATGAGTTTCGAGGGTTAAAAAGATGTTTTGAATGGTGTTGGTGCAAGTTGATCGCGGTCAACAGACCCTTTTCGGCTGAAAATAGCCCATATTTTGGGTTTCTTCCTTCTTTTTCTCAATTTCACCATTGTTACACAATTGGAGCTTAGGAAAGATGAATTTTGAAGCATTCTTTTAAGGAAATTCGTTTGAGTAAGTCTCTTTATCATTTCTAAATCATTTCCTAGTGATTTTATCTTCCAAATCTCTTTAAAATTCAAGATCTCAATGTGGGTTTTGGGGTTTTTCCCCCAAATTTCAAAACTATTAATTTCATGATTTCGAATCCTTTTCCTACTCGATTTTAATGAGTTTTTCAACCACGAACTCCTCTTGATGTGTAGAACCTGATTTTCAACTAAAATTCTAGTTTTGCCCTTTTCATTTTCGAGATGATTTTTGGATGATTTTAACCCCAGTTCTTAAACCTTTCAATATGGATATCGTTGAACTCCTTTTGATGAATTATTTATGTTTTTGATAGTTGAGGATCATTCGGAGTTGGTATTTGAGGTTAAAGCTCCGGTAAAGTGTTCGGATGTAGTTTTCAGCCTTCGAGGTAGGTTTGGCTATCCTTCTTTGAGACTAGGATTGGGTAATTGATTGCTCTTATGTCATAGGCTTTGGGATGGGATCATAATATGCTTTGGGATTGTTGATTATATTTGTGATGCCCGTGTGGGGGCTTGATTATATTGTGTTCCCCGTGTGGGGCTTGATTATATTGTGTTGCCCGTGTGAGGGCTTATTTGTACAGTTTAGCCCGTGTGGGGGCTTGCTTATATTATCTTGCCCGTGCGGGTGCTTATTTGTACAGTTTAGCCCGTGTGGGGGCCTTATTTGTGACTCTATTTACTTTGTGAGTATGTGATTCATGAGTTGCCCGTGACAGAGGCTTGCAACACTATTTGACTTGTAATGCCCGAGAGAGGGGTTGAGTTGGGGATTTTAGCATACTTTGAGAAATGAAATGCTTTTCTAAATGGTGCTCACTTATTTCAAATGAACTCGTTCCCATTATTTTTATATGAGGGAGTTTAACATGATTTGGTCGAGTTTTGAGAACTTTGAACCTTTTATTACGTGTTGAGTTGATTATTGCCTCCATGCCATATGTGTTGTGATGCATTCATCATCATTCATCATATCATTGATCTTGGAAAGTTGAGCAATGTGGAGATTCTTTTTGTGAAAGAAAATGAGACACTTTTTATATCCTTGACCACGAGCTAGGTGGCAAGTTGATGAGATTTTGAGATTGTGATTTGGTATATGGACTGTGAGTCCCCCATGGGTCCTTGTCTGGAAGTCTTAGCTCGACAGGGTGTATAAGACAGGTTGTGCGACATCCTTGATTCCACCGTACCACCACATCATTGCATCATCTCATTGCATTGCATCGATCTTTATGTTAGTGTCTTATCTGATGATCTTTGATATTACTATGACTTATGTATTTACTTTACTCGCACCGTTCTATATAAACTGGCGGCACCGATGCAAGAGTTGGACTTTTCTGTATGTAGGTGGAAGTTTTCCTTAGTTTATTTCATAAGTTTGATTAATTCCTTATACTTAGTGGTCAAACCTACTGAGTATATGTGAATTGTACTCACCCCTATTTCTGTATCCCTTTTGATGCAGATTCTAGTTGAGTACTCCTCGTGGCGGTTGATTATCTAGCGAGCAGGCTCATTTTGAAGTAGTGGTGAGATCATGTGCTCTGGATCACCATTAACTCCATCTTCCATTCCAATATTTACTATTATTCGGAGACTTATGATGTACTTATATTCACGAATTGTTTTAGATTCTCTTTACACTTATGACACCAGGTTTTGGAAAATTCTTCATGTTATTCTCTTCTTTTCAGTTGTGGCCTGACTTTCTCTTTGGGTGTCTCATATAAGCTTTATTGTTTGGCTTACACATCAGGGTGGTTTGGGATGTGTGTCATCATGACCTTGGTTTTTGAGTCGTAAAGAATTGGTATCAGAGCGCTAGGTTCACCAATCTCATAAGTTAAAGAGTAGGGTGTCTAGTAGAGTCTGGCGGATCGATACGTAGACGTCTGTACTTATCTTCGAGGGGCTACAAGATACTAACTAGGAGAAATTCCTTTCATGCGATTCATTCATTTCAAAGCGTTGTATACCTCTAATCTATTATTTCTGCGCAGATGGTGAGGACTAGAGCCAGAGTCACCGAGGGTGAGGCCGTACTTGGTGCCCGAGACCCAGTCCGTGGGTGAGGCAGGGGAAGCAGAGGAGGTAGGGCTCCTGGTCAAGCGAGGGGAGCAACACCTACTCGAGGACGAGCTAGGGAGGCATTACCTGAGCCTATATATGAGCTTGAGTATTATTTTGAGCAGTAGGCTGAGGAGTAGAGGCTAGCCCAGCCTCCTTCATTTCCCGACAGTACCCCGGCGCTCCAAGAGTTGCTTGTTCGATTATTGGCTAGATTGGATGGTGCCTCTACTCCTGGTATTCTTCTGGGCACTTCGAGCTCCCCTATTACAGTTGGTACTACCCTGCCAGTTCAGGGGCTTAGTGTGGGGTTTCAGACTCCTAGTTCTTCTTCGGTGCCCTCTATTGCACCTCCGAGATTTACGGCCCCACTAGGTTCTGCTAGTGCAACCATTTCAGTGTCTAAGAAGAAGAGTTTTGAGAGGTTTGTGAGATTTGAACCTCCCAGGTTCGACGGTACAACGGGGGAGAAGGCCTATGATATCTTGACTAAGTGTCAGGACAGGTTATTCAACCTGGGTATTTTAGAGGCACATGGAGTGGCTTACACTTCCTACCAGTTTGCGGGAGTGGCCAATGAGTGGTGGAGATCAGTTCTTGCTCGCAGACTTGCCGGTTCTCCTATGATGGGTTGGGAGCAGTTCACTGAGGTGTTTCTTGAGAGGTTTGTGTCGTATAGTCTTCGCGATCAGCACATAGATGAGTTTGACAGGCTAGAGCAGGGTTCTTTATCAGTATCTGAGTACGAGGCTCATTTTCATGAGTTGTCTCATTATGCTATTTCGAGTATCCCTACAGAGTTTGAGCGGATCCGCAGGTTGGTGAAGAGATTCGCTGGCTATCTGCAGGAGGCCTCAACCCATCTTGTGCTATCGGATGGCTCCTTTCAGAGTATTATTAATCATGCCAGGATGATCAAGAGCATCATACATGCTAGACAGGGCGGCGCCAAGAGGTTCCGTCGTCAGGGTCAGTTCAGTGGTCATTCCTCCAGAGGTAGAGAGTATTCGGGTCCGGGCACCCAGGATTATCAGGGCAGGCAAGTACATGCGGCGATTCAGAGTACAGATGGTACAGGTGGATCCAGGTCTAGGTAGACTAGTCATGGTGGTTTTTCAGGATCGGGAGGACGTGTTGACACTTCTGGTTATCCTCTCCCAGGTTCGGGTCCTCAAGGCTGCTATGTTTGTGATGCGTTTGGGCATAAGGCAAAGGATTGCCCAGACGTGCTCCTCCTACTATTCAGCCTGGGTCACAGGCTGTTCGTTCTACACCAGCTCCAGCGGTCAGGGGTGCTTCACAGAGTGCTAGAGGTGGCACCAGGGGTGCCAAGGGTGGAGCTCAAAGGGGTACTCGTGGCGGGTCCCAGGCCAGTGGTGACCGTACACTGTGTTATGCCATTTTGGGTAGAGCCGAGGCAGAGACCTCTGATGCAGTTATTACAGGTATTGTCCCAGTTTGCCATCGCTCTGCTTCAATATTTTTTGATCCCGGGTCCACCTACTCTTATGTGTCGAATTATTTTGTAGCGGATATTGATTGAGTATGTGAGCCCCTAGCAGTACCTATTAGTGTCTCTACCCCGGTAGGCGAGTCTTTAGAGGTGGATCGGGTGTATCGGGGTTGTGTAGTGACATTTTCAAGTAGAGATACTCGGGAAGACTTGATCTTATTAGATATGTTTGATTTTGATGTGATATTGGGTATGGATTGGTTATCCCCCTATCATGCAATTCTAGACTGTTATGCCAAGACAGTGACTTTAGCTTATCCTGGTTTGCCTCGATTAGAGTGGATGGGTACTCTGAGTTCTTATCCGAAGGGGGTGATATCCTATATTCTTGCTCGCCATATTTTGGAAAAGGGCTGCTTGTCTTATTTGGCCCATGTCCATGATCTCACTAAGGATTCATCTCCTTTAGAGACCACGAGAGTGGTGAGAGAGTTCATGGTTGTATTTTCTAAAGATTTACCGGGTGTTTCTCCAGACCGTGATATTGATTTTGTGATTGACTTGGAGCCGGGCACCAAGCCCATTTCTATTTCTCCTTATCGGATGGCTCCGGCTAAGTTGAAGGAATTGAAGGAACAATTAGAAGATTTGTTGAACAAAGGGTTTATTCGACCTAGTGTTTAACCGTGTGGTGCACTAGTCTTATTTGTGAAGAAGAAGGATGGTACTATGAGGATATTTATTGACTATCAACAGTTGAACAAGGTAACGATCAAGAAAAAATATCTTCTTCCTCGCATTGATGATCTATTTGACCAGCTTCAGGGTGCATCGGTGTTCTCTAAGATTGACTTGAGGTCGAGCTACCATCAATTGAGAGTTTAGGATTCTGATATCTCGAAGATCGCTATCAGGACTCGTTATGGGCATTATGAATTTGTGGTCATGTCTTTTGGGCTGACTAATGCCCCAGCTGCTTTTATGGAGTTGATGAACCGGGCATTTCGACCTTAATGAACTCTTTTGTGATTGTATTTATCAATGATATCTTGGTTTACTCCAAGAATGAGGCCGACCATGTTCGTCACTTGAGGGCTGTGCTTCAGAGATTGAGGGAGGAGAAGTTGTATGCAAAATCCTCCAAGTGTAAGTTTTGGCTTGAGTTTGTGGCTTTCTTGAGTCACGTGGTGACTAAGGATGGGATTATGGTTGATCTGGCCAAGGTAGCGGCGGTTCGTGATTGGGCTAGACCTACTTCAGTTATCGAGATTCAGAGTTTCATTGGGTTAGCGGGTTATTATCATCGGTTTGTTCAGAGTTTCTCTTCCATAGCAGACCTATTGACTAGGTTGACTCAGAAGACTGTAGCATTTTAGTGGACCAATGAGTGTGAGGCGAGCTTTCAAAAGCTCAAGGAGTTATGGACTTCGGCACCTATTCTAGAATTACCTGAGGAGGGTGTGGCATTTATTGTATTCTATGATGCTTCGGGTGTTGGTTTGGGTGGTGTGTTGATGCAGAAGGGGAGAGTCATAGCCTATGCTTCTCGACAGTTGAAGGTACATGAAAATAACTACCCTACTCACTATTTGGAGTTAGCGGCAGTGGTCTTTATTTTTAAGTTATGGAGGCACTATCTCTATGGGGTGCATTGTGAGATCTTTACCGATCATCCTAGTCTCAAGTATATCTTTTCTCAGCCGAATCTAACATGAGGCAGCGTAGGTTGTTGGAGCTGTTGAAAGATTATGACATCCCCATTCTTTATCATCCAGGCAAGGCTAATGTAGTGGCAGATGCTTTGAGCCAGAAAGCGCCTAGTATGGGTAGCTTAGCCTTCCTTAAGGTGGAGGAGAGGCCTTTACCATTAGAGGTTCAGTTATTGGCTAGACAGATGGTTCGACTTGATATTTTGACACCTCACAGTATTTTAGCCTTTGTTGAGGCTAGGTCTACCTTGATGGATCAGATTCGTGCCCACCAGTTTGATGACGATAAGTTGAGGATGATTCGGGACAAAGTGTTGAGGGGTGA
>JAGDQO010001188.1:0-138347 GCA_018342035.1 Solanum appendiculatum
AAAGAAAATAATTAATAAAAAAATAAAGCAAAGAAACTAAGTAAAGAACTAATTACAATTAACAGGCACTATCTTATCTCCAAAGAAAATAATTAATAAAAAATAAAGCAAAGAAACTAAGTAAAGAACTAATTACAATTAACCGGCACTATCTTATCGCCAAAGAAAATAATTAATAAAAAATAAAGCAAAGAAACTAAAAATAATTAAGCAACTATCAAGACAAAAATAAATAGTAACTTTTTTAAAAGCACACATAACTAAAAAAAATAAAAGTTAATTAATAAGGGTAAATATGTAAATATATTATTTAATCCATGTATAACTAATACCCACATAACTTATTCCACCTTCTACCCTGCATAAAATTATACATAGATTTCCTCATAAGTTATGTAAGTATTAATTATGTGGATTCACGAAAACACAACCAAACATTGTATAAAACTAATGCAGGAATAATTTTTATACAACATTTTAAACCTACCAACCAAACATTGTATAAAATTAATACATGAATAACTTTTATTCTATTTACAAACCAAACATGGTATAAAACTAATACATGAATAACCAAAGTTATTCATGTATTAGCTTTGGGCTTATCCCATTACCAAACGGCCCCTAAGTGCATAAATAGACACTTAATTTATGTGATCATAATATACCTAGAATGGTTGTGTGTATATATTTTTTCATTCAAAGTTGAAAAAATATAAATATCAATTGAGACTAAGTTAAAAAGATATGTGAGTGGTAAAATATGTTAGTAATAATGGCTTTCTGTGTCATCGAAATTAATTCGACAACAAAACCCAATTCCCTCTCATTTTACCTCTTTTTATGAATTAATATTTAAATAAATTTATCTTATATTTGATTGAGATAAACTTGTGGAATAATCTATTTTAAAATTAGTTATTCTAAAATTATAGTATTGTATTTATTTCATATTAGGGACGGAATAACAATTCAGAATCAATTAGTTATTTCGAGATTGTAGTATTATTTTTGTCTCATATTATAAATTAAATAATTATCCTATAATAACTAATTCCAAGATAACTTACCAAACGAGCGAGGCTTTTGTATGTTTTATTAGAAAGAAAATAAAGTTAATAATTAAAAACAGTTATTTTTTAAATGAGTATTATACGTCAATTATCTATTATTTTTTTACTTGTTTAGACTATCATTCCCTCAATAATAAAACAAATTTTGATTTTAAGTTCGTCAAATATTTGAAATTAATCGACAACAAGTGCATGAAGATTTTTTTTTAAAAAAGTCATAATTGAAGAAGAAATTCTTTTGCTATTTTCCTTTACTTCTTATTTTCTTTCCCTTTTTTTTTCTTCACTTTTGCATCATTGCTCGTATTTTCTTCATTTCTTAAGAGTTTCTTCTTCTTCATTTCTCTATGAACCCCAAAATTTACCTATTTAATTTGATTTTAGAATCCTATTTTTTTTAATTCTAACTCTTCTTTCCCATTACTCATTTAATTAAAACACTAATAAATGCCCTAATTAAATTAGGTAGACCAAATTAGCCATGTGGAGTATCACTTGACATTTAAAAAAAAAAACTAAAATAGAATATGTACTAGAAGCACAAGTAGGCAATTATCGTAGTGTATTTTAATACCAAGGAAGTAATAGTTTATGTAGATAAATTGAATAGTAAACAATTGAGGTATGATCTCACAAAAAATGAGAGTTTAACTATTTTAGTATATATTTGACCATTAACTCAAGAAAATGCTATGTGCTACCTATAATTTATTTAATTATCAAATGTTATTATTGGAATATAAGTATTATTAATCAATCACTTCCAACAACCCCAATAGCAAGTTTAAAATTGGGATAAATAATTTGTCTTCATTTTTTAAAGCAACATATAATTTTATTTTATTTTTGAAATAACACAATATTTTAAATGAAACAGAGAGAGAAGATCGATAATGTCTCCACTTAATTCGAGTGCCTTCAATGTCCTACTAGGTACCAACTAAGTACGCCTCGTCTAGTACTCTATAGCTTGCTTTTTGAGTATAAAAAATATATATAAATTTAATTCTCTCGTCAAAATGTGAGTTTATTAATTGAGATAATGATCATTGATTATACTTTTTTGCGAGTTTCACACTTCACTATCGAGTTATTCTACCTAAATTATTACTATCAATATATTAAAACACACCTTAATTGCATCATTTGTTCTTTTTTTTTCTAGTTAAACTATTACCATATATATATTAAAACATATGTCGATTATCTGTTATTCCCTTTTCCTATCAGTGATAGTTCTAATGTATTTCAATACATAAATAATAATAGTTCAAATAATAAAAGAAAACAACTCAATTGGAGTATCAAACTATGTTGATAATTACAATTAATTTATTGGATGTGCATAGGAGTCGGGGTGTGGGTGCAATATGGGCATACGTGTTTTTAAGTACATAAAAAAGAGGAAGAAGAAATAAAGAGTGATATTTTAGGCTAGGTTTGCTTAAAAAAGGTGTTATTGTTACTTCATTTGCTCTGCGTATTTTGTTATTGTGATATCGACTAATTTTATTATATACACGTTACCTTAGAAAAATAACAATTATATTGCAATTTTATCTATCAAAATTATAACAAATGAATATATATTCTTAATATACATATTTTTATCCACATTTTATATATATACATGACTCAGTATAAATTATTTAGTAATACGACATCTTGTTTTCCAATATTAAACTTCATATAACTTATGAGTAGTTTACTACAAAAAATCAAACATTGTTTATGTAGTATTTATTATGTACATAGTTTTTGCACGAGGACTGAAAAAATTGTGTACTTCTAATCAAACTACCCTTATTGATGATAATTTAGTTAATGTTCATTTCTACATGAGAAAAATAATTTTTAAATAAA
Source organism: Solanum appendiculatum (assembly GCA_018342035.1). Lineage (NCBI taxonomy): Eukaryota > Viridiplantae > Streptophyta > Magnoliopsida > Solanales > Solanaceae > Solanum > Solanum appendiculatum. The sequence goes on from JAGDQO010001188.1 coordinate 2,937, forward strand.
AATAATGAAATAAGTTTCATAAATGTTATTCTAAAATCATTATCGCCTTTCCATTCACCCAATAGTCTCAAACTCCCATTGCTTAACCATCTCACCATCGGCCACCTGGGTAATTTCAAATTTTCACCCTTCAACTTTAAATAATAATCAAACTCCTCCGATAATTATTTTCATCTTTGTAACATATTTCTTTTTTTTCAATATTTAACATAACTTTTAACTCTTGCAATTTTTCCTAAACATATTTTGAAAATAATATTTCTAAGGCGAAAGTCTATCGAAAATAATTTTCCTACTCAATAAATTTTTTATAAACTTCAACAACAAATCTAATATGTTCTCAAAAACAAAATTTAAAGAGTATAGAATATACACAAATTTATCACTATCTTATAGAAATTATTTCGAAAGACTCTCGACTCGAGTAATTTCTTCAAATTCTTTTCAACTAAATAAATTTCCCATGAAAAGTTCTGACCCCTAGTCCCCTACAACCTCGAAGAAGTTAACATTAGTTACAGCCTACACGAGAAAAGAAAAAAAAAATTGCAGTTACATATGTAATTGTCTTAAAATATTTTATTTAAAAGATTAAAAAAATATGACCGTTGGGAACCAGCTGTATATTTTAATATTAGTTTATTTTTTCTACAAAGTACAAAAAGTTTTTATTTTATTTTATTTTTTTACTTTGCACTGTCTATGTCTGATTTTGGTCTTAAAGAAGTCTGATGTTACTATAGAGCATTTACATGTCCAAAAAAAAAAAATGCATTGATAAACACAAACAAACAAACATGCACAACATGATAAATTTACTAGCTAGTTGTAACGGCTACCTACAAAGTGCTTTTGTTTGTTTCCATGCAGACTTTTTTTATTCATTTAGGATCGGTAACTGGTTTGAAGGTGAGTAACGTATATATTATAATATTATATTTAATAGTTGGTGAGAAGGTAAATTATTCATGTATATAATTTATACAATATTTGATTTGCGATCTAGAACCTACATGACTAATATATGTATAAGTTATGCAGAAATTAAATTTATATATTATTTTATATAATATAAAAAATGAAATAATTAATATATAAATTCATTGTAATCAATTTCTTCGTTACTAATACTTAAGAGTACTTTGTATTGTGAAAAACACATGACTAATATATGTATAAGTTATGCAGAAATTAAATTTATATATTATTTTATATAATATAAAAAATAAAATAATTAATATATAAATTAATTGTAATCAATTTCTACGTTACTAATACTTAAGAGTACTTTGTATTGTGAAAAACACATGACTAATATATGTATAAGTTATGCAGAAATTAAATTTATATATTATTTTATATAATATAAAAAATGAAATAATTAATATATAAATTCATTGTAATCAATTTCTTCGTTACTAATACTTAAGAGTACTTTGTATTGTGAAAAACACTCCGCTTTCCTTGTGTTTCAGTCGTGAAATCATATTGAATATATTATTGACGATTATAAAAATATGAGAGAAATAATATAATCAACATTTAATATTTATATTAAATTCTAATATATTACATGTAATAGTTAAGTGATTAAACATGGTAAGATCAATGTGCAGTGGTTATGTGATATGCATTTTGACAAAATACGTTAAAGGTTTGATAAATTCAATAGCTGTAAAATTTATTTATTTATTTTAAAACGAATAGATATATCACATATGTTTGTACATAAATTTTTTGCAAATAATCCTTGATTAAAATATGTTTTTATCTCATTAAATAATTTAATTATAATAAATATATATCAAATGCATATAGATAGATATCTATCCTGAGTATGCATTATATTATATTAAAAAGAATCACTTAGAATATACATAAATAATTTACTCAGAAACTAGTAAATTATTATGTCTTTTTCTATTTTAAGCTATGCTTGTATTTAAAACTTTAATTTTTTATCTGTTTTATTATTTGACTGGTAGGTCACACTGATTTGCCATTTTCGTATTGTTCCTGGACCAATAATTCTCTATGTTAATTAATAATAATAATAACAATAACATGACTTAATAGTAACTTACAAAATTTCGTTTTCAATATTCTGATATGATTAAAAAAAAAAAAGAATCTTGAAGTACTGATTGTTTTGTACAGTTAATAAATTATCAATAGTACTACAAACATTCAATTAATGAATCTGTCTAACTCCAATTGAAACTTAAAGCACAGTTAAAGAAAAAAAAATAAAAAATTAAAACATAGAAACAGTAATATGAAGTGATTATATGTTGGGTTCCGTGGGCCGTGGTAAAATAGATAAGATATCTCCATTCTTAAGTAAAGATTTCAAAAAGATTAACTATATTAAATAATATTTTTCTCTTAAATGAACTATAAATAAATAAATCTTTACTGTAATTCATCTCCAAAAATTAATTTATGAGGAAAATTTTGTTCAAAATTATATTAAAAAAAACACATATTTTCTTTTATCTGATATGAGATTCCTCAATATCCCACTTTATAGTCACGATTGAACATCTAATGGGTTGACGATTTTAATATGAAATTTAATACCGCTACACAATCAGACGAGTTCTATTTTGATATCACGTAAAGAAATGAAATTTGAGTCTAATTCAACACTCAAAAGTTCGCTTAAGATACGACCCAAATTTGTATAACAAGATCACCCATTTCTTTTTTATATGGAGACTTTTCAATATAAACTTTATGCATGAATCTGAATTAATCGGACGCGATACAGATAACTAATTGGAAAAACCAAAAAAGGAAAGATATTTCAATTTCTGACAAGACATCCATGTGAATGATGCAAAAAAAATATATATACTCTCTTCTTCTTCTTCTTCTCTATATCTTTGTATTACAAATTAAATACCTTTTCACCTCACTCTTGCCCCACTCTCTGTTTTCCACTTTTTTTCTCTCTGGAGATTCTGTTTTACATTTCAATATTCTCTTCTTTCCACTATAAACACTTTAACTTCTTGCCCTTTGTTCAAAGATAGCATCTTTTTTCCTTGTTCTTCTCTAATCTCTTCATTTTTCTCACTATTTTTCATTTTTCTCAAGAGGGGTTTAATGGAAACTAACAAAGCTTTGCTTTTCTTGCTGTTTTTAGCAGTTTCTGCAGTTCTTGCTGATGAAGGTGAGCTATTTTTATAGTTTTTTAAGTTCTTGTTTTGGAAAGTGTTATTTTGGTTGGTTATGGTTTGTTTTAGTTGGTTATGTGTTTATTTTAATATGATTAGAGATAAAAATTTGTTCTTTATTGTGCATGTGTGTGAAGTTTGAACACTTCCTAAAACTTCAAAATTTTGTTAATTCCTTGAGGGGTTAGGTAAGTATTGTAGTTTTTTTATGGAATTTTTTAATGTAGATGGAGTATGAATTAGGTATTGAGAAGAAATGGTGAGAAGGAAGAAGTTTAAAGAGTAAAGTTTCTAACTTTCCTATTCATTTTGTCTTTTCTGTATGCAGTTTAGTTGCTTGGTCATTTATGTGATTGACTTGACAATCTTTTTGGGGAGGTGGGGTTTTGGCCTAAACCACAAAAGCATGTACAAACTATAGAGCTGAATGTACAACTTTTTTATTAGGGTGTGTCACCCGATCTAGTGGTTAGTGGTCAATAAAGTGGGTGAAAAATACGGGAGAGGTTCAAATCTCCATAGAGAAAGGAGTTAAGGTGAGTTCTTCCCATCTGACTTAGTATTTGGTGCAAGGTAGCCAGTTTGGCCACCTGTCACCATTTCATCGGATAAGTGGTTAATGAAGTGGTTGAAAAAACTATGTGAGGCGTCCAAATTTCCATAGCAAAAAGGTGTTGGTTGAGTTCTTCTCATTTACCTAAGCATTGGTCATCAGAGTTATTTCGTACTTGTGATGGTGGGAGAGAGCCAGTAGAAATAAAAAGATTTTTACTAGGGTAGGGGTAAGGTTTACGTACATTTTACCCTCCTCCGACCTTACTCGTGTTAAAGTTTTGCTTTTTCTCAAGTAAAGAGTGAATATATGTGTTAGGCAACCAAAACCAGATCTTTGAGATTTATAATCATGCATGAGACAAACAACAAGGAACAGAACAAACATCTCAGATGTAAAAAAAAGCAGGAAGAACCTTATGTACAACTAATTTCATGTGCTTTTTTGTACTAGTCCACATTGGCATGCTCCCAAATTACCAGCAAGTTGGCCAAGTACATGGTCCCAGCAGCTTTCCATTCTCAAGTTATTTTCTCTTGGTTATGATTCTGATGTGGAGTATTGTGCTTCTAGTCCTCAATAATTGATGCATAACCAGCACCCGAGGTGTGGCTTAGAGGTCAATAAAATGCGTTAAAACCATGGAGACTCGGGTTGAAATCCGAGCCAAGACATAAAGCTCTAGGTGATTTCTTCCAATTTACCTACTTTGGTGACCAGTTATTTTGTGTCCATGCTAATGGGAGGTATTAGGTACCATAAGGAATAGTCGAGAGGTGTGCACAAGTTATTCTGGCCACCATTGTCATAAAAAATATAAAACTTGATGCATACGTAAATAAGTCGCTTTATTTTATACCAAAAAATATGTTCATCGACTCTTTTCTATGAATTTAGTTTGAATGCTGGTAACTGAGAAAACAATTGTTATGATTAAGTTAAAAGCAAGATTTTCAAGGATTGTTGTTCAACTTATTCATGGTTAATTGATTAGTAGGTAGATGTGCAAGCTCATTTCTCTGTATCTTGTCAAACTATCATGTGGAAATATAGAATGAATTTCTTGAATATTAACGTATTGATGAATTAGATTGATTGTTGATTATTAGACGTAAATATGACCTTTTACTTGAACTTGGATATAGTGAGGGGAGAACAATATTTAGTTCAATTTTTCCGTCTTCCATGCAGATGTCTTTATTGGAGTAAACATTGGAACGGAGCTCTCAGACATGCCACATCCAACTCAAGTAGTTGCACTTCTTAAAGCACAGCAAATTCGACATGTTCGCCTCTTCAATGCAGACCGCGGCATGCTCCTTGCACTTGCAAATACAGGCATCAAAGTGGCAGTTTCTGTGCCCAATGAACAGATCCTTGGTGTTGGTCAGTCAAATACAACTGCTGCTAATTGGGTTACCCAAAATGTTATCTCACATTATCCAGCTACCAACATCACAACCATATGTGTTGGTTCCGAGGTTCTATCAGCTCTTCCAAATGCTGCACCGATCCTCGTCAACGCCCTTAAGTTTGTTCATTCAGCCCTTTTGGCGTCGAACCTGGACAGGCAAATAAAAGTTTCAACACCTCTAGCTTCTACCATCATTCTCGACTCGTTTCCCCCATCTCAAGCCTTCTTCAATCACACTGTGAAACCAGTATTAATACCACTGCTCAAATTCCTTCAATCCACTAATTCTTATTTCATGCTAAATGTCTATCCTTATTACGACTACATGCAATCCAACGGTGTTATTCCGCTAGATTATGCTCTCTTCAAGCCTCTAGCTGCAAATAAAGAAGCTGTGGACTCCAATACACTTTTCCATTATACTAACGTCTTTGATGCAATGATCGATGCTGCTTACTTTGCGATGACTGATGTCAATTTCACAAATATTCCTGTTATGGTGACTGAATCAGGCTGGCCATCAATGGGAGAATCGAACGAACCTGATGCTACTGTAGACAATGCCAATACTTACAACAGCAATCTGATAAAGCATGTGCTAAAGAAAACTGGAACTCCTAAGCATCCCGGTATTGCTGTTAGTACTTACATCTATGAGCTATACAATGAAGATGCTAAGGCAGGGCCTTTGTCAGAGAAGAATTGGGGATTGTTTAACAACAATGGCACGCCAGTTTATATTCTACGGTTGACTGAATCAGGATCTCTTTTTGCAAACAATACTTCAAACCAGACTTATTGTGTTGCAAAAGAAGGGGCGGATACTAAAATGCTACAGGCTGGTTTGGATTGGGCTTGCGGAACCGGTAAGGTAGATTGTGCACCATTGATGCAGGGAGGACCGTGTTATGACCCAGATAATGTGGCTGCACACGCTACATATGCTTTTGATGCTTACTATCACATGATGGGGAAGGCTCCCGGGACTTGTGACTTCACTGGGGTGGCAACAATCACCACAACTAATCCAAGTAAGCATTTTGTCCATGAAGCCAAAATGATGATATTTCCTTTTAACTACAGAGTACTTTCCTGTTGTATTTGATGTTAGAATCTAAAAGGATGAAACTAAAGAGACTAATTATTCTAATATTTGCATATTTCAGGTCATGGTACTTGTCTATTTTCAAGGTAACTTTTCCTGTCATAATGTATCAGTGTTTATTTCTAACGGAATCACTCCACTTTAATTTGACAACTAAACTATTTTGTTTAATGTTGTTGGTGGTGCAGCAGTGTTGGCAGAAATGGAACTTTCCTAAATGGCACAGCTCCAGCTATGGATTCCACGAGCTCATCAGCCTATCCTGCCCGGTATTATAACGCCTTTTCAACAACACTGATGATGATTCTAGGAACTCTAGGATTGAGTGTGGTTCTTTTGTAGTATGGTAATCTTCTTCATCATTATTTACCTGCGATGGATGGTGTTCATTGCACAAGATGCAACCTTGCACATTTTTCTTTTTCGAGAAACGAGACTAGTTAGTTATCGTAGATTCCCTTCACCTTTTTCGGAATAGGGAAGTGAGGTTACTGATCTTCAGAAGCCACATAATTTTGTACAAATCCATGGGAGAGAACCTGTTTCTTTTGGTGGTAGGGTGAAAAATTGAACCAATTTAGAAATTCTTTATATTTGTTCTATTGGTTTCCTTATATGATCATTGGAATACCAATTTCTTATGTGGCTTATAGATTCTGTTCTTTTCAAAATTTCAAGTTTCATCCAAATGACATTAAGCAACACATATAAATGAACATGCTATTTTAACAAAGTGTTGTTCCAGAGCTCAAGGAAATAAGAGGCAATGTCTTGTGGTTGCTTCAATGTTGTTTGTCCATGTTTTAGGGGTCGTTTGGTGTGATGGATAAGAAGAGTTAGTCCTGGGATAACTTTTTAGTGTCCTTTAATCCGTTGTTTGGTTGCTAAGGGTGGATAACTTATCCCAGGATTAACAATTAGTCTTGGGATAAGTTATCACTCTCTGGGGATGGAATAGTAATCCCAGGATAAGTTATTTTAAAAATACCCCCTTAAATTATCTTGTATACACCACTTTTACATTCATGTATTTTAACATAATTTTTAACAACATCCACAACCTTAATTATTCGTTGTTTTTATGATAATACATTTTTCTATTAAAAAATTACATTTTATAAATACAATTTTTGTTTATGAATATATTATAAGTTGAATTTATTTGCCTAATTCTTATGTTTATTTATATTTTGATTTTTGTTAAAATGTTCACTCCATTACTAAATTACATATTTTTAATTAAATAGTTTATTACTCGCTTAAAAGTTATATTTTATATATCCTTTAAAATGTAGATACCTTTAATAATAAAATTTCTTATACTTTAATAAACTTAAAATGGAAGTTTTATTTTTAAGCTAAATAAGATGGAAGTTTTATTTTAAAACTAAACAAGATGAAAGTTTTATTTTTAAGTTAAATAAGATGGACATTTTATTTTTAAGTTAAATAAGATGAAAGTTTAATTTTTAAAAGACACGGCACAATCATGGAAATGCACATACAAAAATATTTAAACTAAATAAAATGAAAATTTTATTTTTAAGAATGAATAACTAAAGCTTGCAAATAAAATGTTAAAAAATAATAATAATAAAGTGGAGGGTATTTTTGTAAACAAACAACTTATTCTTAGAAATTATGCAATGAATATAAGTTTGAATATGACAAACCAAACAAGCAATAAAAACTACTCTAAGCACAACTTATCCCAGCATATATAACTTATCTCATCATAACTAATCCCAGCATAACTTGTATTCAAACCAAACGACCCCTATGTCTATGGTGGCAGCGGCCAAAACAACCAGACTTTCCGCTGCTCGAGCTGCTAAAAGTGGTGGATCTGAGGTGGTAGTAAAGTTGTGCATGATGGCTCAAAAATGTTACAATAGTTATTGATGGCATAAGAGGCATGCACCCGTCTTGTGGTTGCTTCAACGTCGTTTGTCTATGGTGGCAGCAGCCAGAACAACTAGATGTTTCCGCTGCTCGAGCTGCTAAAAGTGGTGGTTCTAAGGTAGTAGTAAAGTTGTGCATGCTGGCTCAAAAGATGTTACTATAGTTATTGATGGCATAAGAGGAAAAAGAGAGGCCAAATATTTGGGCCCTTAAGGCCCGGATATCCCATTTAGACACATGAACTCAGGCTTGTTCCAATTGAACACAATACGAGTTTTGGATTGTTCCCATTTAGACACACGAGCACGATATAGTGTCCAATTGGAACAAGACCAAGTTCAAGTGTCTAAATGAGACTTTTGGGCCAAAAAAACAATTACTTGTAAGTTGAGGAATCATTGCAAGCATTTTCATGACACCAATGCCAAATATGTTCCTTAAGGACTTTTAACTAACATAAATTGGCATGAAGCTATTTTTACCAAGATGTTGATGAAATTACTCACAAGTTTCTTACAAGAATCAAAGTAACCAAATATGGTAATTGCGTTTAATTTGTATCTAAATTAAATAATGGAAATTCTGTTTTGTGCAACTAATTATTATTACAAGTATAAAAAGAAGGCTTGATAAAGTTCCCTAGGAAAAAAATTCACAACTAACTTGGTTAATTAGCTAGAAAATATGGACATATTGTACGTGTTAAGCATCATATTATTGATTTCTTCCTTTGTTGGTGTATTTATTTTCATCATAGAATGTTGCACTAGTAGTATTGGAGCTGATGAAATAACACGAGGCACGTGTCGTGTTGTTGCTTCACCGTCTTTTGTCAATGTCAACGTCTATGGTGGCAGCAACCAGGCTGCCACCGCTGGTCGAGTTGGTGGTGGAGACACCAAAAGTGGTGGTGCAAAAGATGTTACTATAGTTATTCGTGATGGCATAAGTGGTAAGGTAAATACTACTACTAGTGTTCACTCATCATCATCAACTAGCTATGTTGAGAATAATAAATGTGGTATCTGCAAAAAGGTGGTTTCGTTGGAGTCCGTTTCCGTGAACGATGGTATCCGTGCTAATGGTGGTGGTGATGGCGATGACGGAGTTGATGCAGCTGGTGGTGGTTCTAGCCATGCTATATAAGTAGTAGTACTAGTAGCTAAGCTAGAAAAAAGACAATTAAAAGTGTGTGTGTGTGTTGGGGGGGGGGGGGGGGTGGGGAGATGATATCAAACTTATATTAAAAGAGGTGATATATGCTTACTATTACTTGTTGACTACTTTGCTTCGATTATCATATTATTGATTATTATTACTATTCTTTATTTGAATAAATGGTCTATTACAAACGACCTTTTTACCTTCATATTAGGAGATCAATTCTTAAAAGGATCAAAACTTCTCTAATGATACTTAAAGGACCATTTTTGTCATTTCTTGTAGTTTTGGCATTTTACTTTTATGTGACCAATAGTTGAAGCTAGAAACAAATGCACATTATGTAATAAAAAATAAATCAATATTATTATTATTTTATTCAATATTTGGGATTGAGCGTTGTTTAGACACTTCACTACAAAACAGAGTCAATTGAGGTAATTGACAGCAACACCTAACAAATTTTGGCTACTAGTGACAACAATAAATAATATATATTGAATGTAATTTCACAAGTCGAGAAATAATTTTGGGACTCATTTATAAACTTAAATTTGAATTTCTTTTAGTCATATATAAATTTTAATTTTTTAAAAACATTTTGGTTTACGCAAATTTTCTTTTTCTAAGTCACCATTTACTTGTTCAAATATGGTCTTTGGCAAACTAGCTTTTGGTACAACGTTATATTTTGATCTAACACTTGTTCATATATTACTCAATTTTACGATAGAAATTAACATTAAGTTATCGTTCATTTGCAATAACTTACAAAAATTTAGATTGTATTTTAAATGTCATTTTCTTGATGAAACTACAAAGAAGTTTCCTAAAAGAATCACATGGCTATCATAATAAATAGCTCTGCAAACTCTTGAACAAAAGAGGGTATTTGCATTTTGCAGAAGGTGTAATTTACTCCAAACATTTATAGAAAATGGAAAATAACTTATTTGAAACTTTATTATAAAAAACAGGATCAATTCTTCACAAAACTTAACAAGAAAAAATCAAATCAAAAAAACTTGGCTAGAAAAATGGATTTCTCAGACATCATTTACCTTGTATTAACTATTTGTTACCTTGTAGTAATTATTGGTTACCTTGTAGTAGTTATCTTGGAGTGCACTAATAATAGAGCTAAGGAAATTAGAGAAACCCCTAATGTTGTTGATTCATCTTCTGTCCATGTCAATGTCAATGGTCGTAGTTCCGATCCGGAGATCAGCAGATTCAAGATTTAAAGTTGACGAACTCAAAGGTTCTTAGTACTTAACTTATTTTACTTTTAAAAAAGATTATTGAAATTTTAGTTATTTTCTATCACAGTACACATACATATGTCTGTTTGGTGTTGATGATACTAATTTAGTTGAATCAATTGAATGTTGGCTCCATCTGTCTCTAACGGTGATGGTAGCAAAGTTGTGCATGATGTCTCAAAAGGTGGTGGTTTCGGAGTCCAGAGACAGATTCAAGATTTGAATTTGATGAGTTCAACTTCTAAGGTTCTTGCTTATAATTCTGGAGATTAGAGATAAATTCAAGATTTAAAGTTGATAAACTCAACCTTTAAGGTTTTTAGTACTAAACTTACGTACTTCTAAATATTATTGAAATTTTAGTAATTTTCTACCTCTATTGTGTGTCTAGAATACTAATTCAGTCGAATCGATTGAACATAGGTTTCATCCGTATCTACAGGAGATGGCAGCATAAACTAACACTCAACCAAAACCCAACTATGTGCCCTCGGGGCGAGTTACACCATATCAATAAAATAACGTTTTAAAAAAAATAAATATCAAATTACCAAATAACACAAGGTAGCACAATTGTGCATGATGGTGATTTCCGAAGTGAAAGACAAATTCAAGCTTTGAATTTGACAAACTCTACTCTTAAGGTTCTTAGTACTGAACTCGTTATACTTTTGAAATCATATAGTCTAGAACTAACAATTATTAATATTTTAGTAATTTTATCACACATGCACATAAATATATTTGTTTGGTGTCAAAAATACTAAATCAGTTGAATCGATTGAACATAGGCTCCATCCTCTACAAAAGATGAAAGCAAAATTGTGTATGATGGCTTAAAAGATGTTAATATAATTCGTAATGGTGGCCCTGCTGGTGGATGGTGGCCCTGGTGGTGTCCGTGCTAATGCTGGTGATGATAGTGATGACAGAGTTGCCAATTGTGTAGCTAATGGTGTTGCCACTGGCGGAGCCAGGATCTTCACTAAGGGGGTTCAAATTCTGAAAAAGAAGATACACGAACTAGTCGAAGGGGGATCGACATCCACTATATATACATAAAAAATTATTTTAACCATATAAAAATAGTATAATTTTCCATCGAAGAGGGTTCGGATGAACCCCTAACCGTAAGGTAGCTCCGCCCCGGTGATCGTAGCCATACTAATATATAATAGGTAGAAAAAGACTAGTAAAAAGGGGTAAAAAAATAGATAAGTGGAAATAATTGAAATTAGTATGGGGATAATTTTTATATGCTTTTTGAATTTCATATAACGTAGATCTTTTTTATATATATAAATCATGTAGTACATAGTATATGAAATATAAATTAATTTAGTTCGTGAATTAAGTTCTGATTTTAAGATTTCCTTTTTTCGTATGAACAAGACCGCGTACACGCGTACACATCATTATCTTCAATCTCCACTTGTCAAATTACATTGATAATATTGTTGTTCGTTTTCAATTGTTAATAGGTATAAAATTGAGTTGAACCATTATTATCGATTATGAAATTGAGAATTACCTAGCTTATCTTTTCTTCTTCTTAGCTAACACGTCGATAATCTAATATAAAAATTTATCGATCCGATATTTACACCAAGCCAAAATAGATATTCCAGGAAATTAAGCCAATGAGATTGTCTCTTTCCTATTCTAACACACAAAACATTTTCAAAATTGCATCATCTTTTGCTTGAGCAAAATTTCAATTCCTCGATATCGCATCAACTTTATAAATTTGATTTGTACAGCGTCATATTAATCCTCTCTATATCGTTCGTTCTAATTTTATCAAATGTCCCGAAGGATAAAACCTTAGGGTTGAAAGCTACGACCCCACTCTTGTTACAACTTTATAGATTCATTTAGTGTTTAACCGTAATTAATTTTTACATATATTTTTTTAACTTTTAACTATTAATATTAATTTTTTTGTTATGGATTAAATATGAAGTGTGGATAAGTATTTAACTACCGTAATTTAAGAGATTCAGATAAACCCAAACAATAATGGGCTTGAAGTAAAAGCCCAAACCCATAAGAAAACCCTAGCTACATATCCTATAAATACATAAGATCTAATAAAAAAAAATTCATTTCACATTTTCAGATCTATCTTTTTCTCTCTTAAATTTTGCTTGTAATTTTTTTTCATAGCATTTACTATGATTTTCTCTGTTTCGATTCATAACAACAGAGGAAATACGAAAAAATGCAAAATTAATTTCTTTTTTCGTACTTATGGACGCGCAAATTTCAATAGTTTTTCATGAATTTATGCGTTTTCTCGTAGGTTCAACATTTTTTTAAAATTTTTGTTGATAAATTTAAGTTTTGTATTTTTGTATTTTGCTCAATGATGATTGATTTTGCTTTAACCACACTGAAATAAAGAAGTTTGATGAGGATTTGGATAAGACCTTTTTGGATTTTTAGTTGAAGATTGTTTACTCAATTTTTTTTAATTCTTTGTTTAAAGGCTTTATGAATCTTTTTGATCCAATTTTTTTTGGTGTAAAAGATGAAAGTCTTGTTCAAAGAAAATTAAAATTGAGTGGGGATTTAATTATTTAATTTAATCTTCAGCTTAAAATCCTTAATTGGGTCAGTCAACTTCTTTATCAAACTTTTTCATGTGGAAAAACTTTGGCCCTTGTCTGAGAGCAAATAAATAACTCTTTGATTTTACCTTTTTTGAACTTTGTTTTATTTGTTTTATTGGAATTATTATTAGATAACGTTTAGGAGGTGAGAAATATTTTACAAAATTTAAGTAATTGATTGAATAAGCATAATGTTAAAACTTGTTTCTCTATCAAATCATCACTAAATAACTTGATTATATTAATTATAACACCTATAAAGTTACATTCTGTTTGGTTGGTTGTAGCAATTTGTTGTTTTGTATTGTATTGTTTTAGTGAATTTCATTAACATCAACGCTTGGATAACTTGTATTGTTTTCCACTTGTTATATAATGTTGCACTTTTAAGATTAAATAGTAGTAAAGGATTATTAAATAAAATAAGAAGAAATTACTAATCCAATAACACAAAATTATACTTTTTGCGCCTAACATGGGTTTAAATGATATAATATAAAAAAAATTAAATGAAAGTAATAATTAAAACAAATATTGTTTTAAATTAATAATATGATGATAGCAATAAGTTATTGAATAACTATAATGTTAAAAGTAGATTAATTCATCATTCATATAAGGTATACTTCCATTCATAATGTAACAAATTAACAATTTATATAAACATAAAGTAGAATAGAGAAAATAACACATAAGCATCACGAAAGCAAAATTAGATTTGTTCTTGAAATGTTATTTGCTTTTTCAATTGAGATGGATCGATGTCACTTTTTAGCGTTTAAATATTATTATGTTTTTATCGAAATAAACTTTCGAGGTGTTGGTATTGGTGATGGTGATGGTGCGGGGCTAGATGAGGCTTGGTGAAACATTGTGTTGAAAATTTTATCTGCAAGTACTGCATTTGCTGCATCTGTTGGATGAAATGCATCCCAAAATACATACTCTGTTCGATTATTGCATAGCTTTGAATTTGGCAAACATAATCCTCCAACACTTGTGTCTACATTGCAACATGATGTATTTGATATCTTGAAACCTAAAACAAAAACAAAATATTTGATCCAAGATTGGTTATTGGACATTGACAAGAGGAAAGATCAATAATGGTTGTGTCGTATATAAGTATTTTTTTTCATCCTTAATCAGAAGTTTCAAGCTTTACAACAATGAGTAAGATAGCATTGGGACATGTTATTATCTATCTATGGTGATTGGTATTTTTTGCACAAGTTTTTATTTTATGTGACTCCAATTCTGATATCGAATATTTGATTAAAAAACTATATAACAAGTGTCCTAAAAGCTATTCCTATAATAGGATTACCTTTTATCCTCAAAATTACCTATTCAAGTCATGCTTTAAGTGGATTTTAAGTCGAAAAGAAACTTGCTTACACCTTGCTTTTATATAGAAAGAAAACAAGTTGTTTAAGCAAAATCTAGAAGAAGCAAAAAGGTGTGTGATTTGAGCTTACCATAAGTAGTGGGGTTCTCAATTAAGTCAAGAACAATTGGATAGGTATCTGCAAATGATATTTGTGCATATGGTAGATGTTTATTCAAAGTGGCAACCAATTTTTCCACTTTTGAGTTGAATTCTTGTATCCATAGATTAACTTGTTTCAAACATATTCCCTTTGTGGACTTCACCCTTTGTGAAGGAATACAACCTAATGGTCCAAGCCCATGGAAAATCATCTTTCTTGCTCCAAGTTGATAAAGACTCTTAAATCCAAGAAAATGAAAAAAAAAAAAAATGTTAAGTAGCCGTTTGGTTTGAAGTATAAGGAACTTTAATCGTTAATATTTGGTTTTCAGATATAAAATCTTGCATTACCGATAATATTATAGTATTGAAAACTGTATAACTTACTGTGAATTGTTCGCCTAAGGTTGAGGTTAAAAGCTCTACGAATTCGTCATGTGTGTATTGTTGCCCGGCAGCTAAGAAGGGTTGCAAGAAGTTATTGACATAGTCATTGCTACCTGAAAAGATAACAAACTTGGTATCAGAGTAGTAGAAATTTTATGTTATTGACGGATACTTTACCAAGACAATAATAGAAAAAACACTTATTCACTTGTTATTTATGTTGCTCAGACTTCTTAAAAGTATCGCTAAGTGCATGTCAGATCTATTTTTTAAAGAATCTGACACGGATGCACGTGACAATATCTTTGGAGGGTTTGAGCAACATAATTAATGAACAAACATACCCATTCCAATAAAGTAGACAGCTTGATTAACATGTTTTTCTGCAGCCTCTTGTCCCATTTTAGCCTTGATTGCTTCTTTTGTCTTCTCAAAGCTCTTTATTTGATCATCAAATGTCATTCTTTGAATCTGTAAATTTGTGCATATAACAAATTTAGAATCAATTGGAAATGAAATTAATTAGAAATTTTAGAATATTTTTTTAATTAAAAAAATGAAATAATTATTACAAAATAAAGTCCAGTATCATTGAGAATTCCAGCTCCACCAGATGCATAATTCACCCCTTTCAAAATTGCATCATCATTTGGTGCTAAAGAAAGATATGGAGGTGGTGATTGAACCCCAAGTTTTGCAGCTGAAAGTTGAAGAGGAAAAAAATATGTTAAAATCAGCCCATAGTATCCGATTGAAAATCCATCGAAATTTAGCATGTTGATAAATGTCTTGATCGATTTCTAATGAATTCTGTCAAAGACGTCTCTCAGAAATTCCTCTTTTTCTTAGTAGTTGGGTTATGATATACTTATTGTGTTGACCTAAAATTATATGCAGGGCACAAATCCAAAAAAATGTAAAACAGAACAATAAGATTGTGAATTATGTCAAATATGTAAAGAACTAATTAATTAATTTTCAATATTTTTTTAAAAAAAATTAAAAATAAAATAAAAGAGGTGGCGAGGTTGGCTCATGGTATGTGAGTTAGGTTATAACCCGTTACCTAATCCTACTTGACGCAACCTATTTTGACCATATCAAATTTCAAATGAGTTAGATCACGGTCACTTAATTGATTCAATCCATGCTAATATATATTGCTCAGATTCTTCAAAATGCTACCTAATGCGTGTTGAATCCTCTAAAACTAGTGTATTTTGGAGGACTTGACAGTCTGTCACAGGTGCGACAATATTTTTAAAGAGCTTGACATAGCAACATGGTTTTAATCCGACCCGCCTAATTGCCACCTGAAAATAGTATAAAATGATCAACTTTACTCAAGATTATGAAACAAAAGTTCATAGAAATTACATATAATATCACCAATAGTCCTTCCATTAGTAAATCTACCAGTAGCTTTTCCACCTTCATAATCAATTCCATAAAATGGAAAATTAGATTTGGCTAATGATTGCAAATAATTATTGTTCCCAACTTCAGTCAATGAGTCACCAAATACATATGTAACAACTTGTTCTTCAGCTGAACCCACACATACAACAATTCCAATAATCAAGAATCCAAGAATTACTTCATGGCCTAAATTATTCACCATTCTGAACAACTCGAAAAAGCTCGTTCTGACTTACAGAAAGTAGAACAAGTAATTTCGAGTGAATGTATACTTGGAGATAGTACTTGAGAAATGTGAGTATTTATAATAAGTGTACATTTTTTTTAGTCTATGTCATGTACTTCAAGTTTAGTCATAGTAGGTGATAGATTTGATATTTTTCTTGGTTAAATGGGAAAATCTTGGATTTTTGAGTGTTAATTAAGTTTAAAAAGTTTAGTTTGTTGGTAGTTAGGAGTTTCTTCTTAATGGTTGAAAATTTTCTTGATTTGGCCAACTGATTTTAGATAATTAAATGTATTTGCTTTTGCTTTTGATTTAGGCAGGAAGAAAAGGGTCTCAACTTGTTAGACTATAGTGGTACCATCACTATATATACCAAAAAATAATTGTACACTCACTATAAATTAAAAATTCCACGTGGCATATACACGTTGCAAAAATGATGACATGTCAATTTTTGGTGTTAAAAAATTGATTTTATGATGATTTATATTTTATGAGCAACTGATATATAGTTTACTGACTTTATTGATACATGAATTAGTTATGAGACTTTAATATTGTTCAAAGGGAAGCATGCTGCAAAAGTGT
This sequence comes from Solanum appendiculatum, assembly GCA_018342035.1. Lineage (NCBI taxonomy): Eukaryota > Viridiplantae > Streptophyta > Magnoliopsida > Solanales > Solanaceae > Solanum > Solanum appendiculatum. The sequence continues at coordinate 20,234 of JAGDQO010001188.1, forward strand.
AGATGAGTAATAACATAGAAAATGTGCCTGAAAGACGATGATAATAGTGTGGTTCCAAATACTGTCGCTAGATTGAGATCGACAAATGACATATTTTAATAAATCTTATTCATGTTTTTTTAATAAAAATAGACATTCTTCTAGAATTTTGATTTAGTTAGATGAGGTAGAAGAGAATTAACTAAAATCTTAGAAGAAAAATCCTATCCATATTTTCCAGGGGTTCTTGATCCTTATTTTCCAGATTTTTATGCTTTTGTTTTAAGGCAAAAGATGATCGAATTGTTGAATTGTGGAATCATCTTATTTAAAGTTTAATCGTTAGAAAAAAATACATTTTTATTTAGTGTTGTGTTGAAGTATGCAATCATTTCATTTAAAAGCTCGAGTCATTAAAGTGGATATATAACTATTTATTTCATTATATTATATCTTCAATACAAATGTTTTTTCCTTTTCTATTAATTATTAAGTAAATAATCTAATTTATGACCAAGGAAATAAATTAATGTAGGATTTGAAAAGTTCTAGATGATGGCCAAAGAACATAAGACATCTAATTTGAAATCTAGCTTAAGTGGGGTGGGAGTCTTTTCTTCTTATTTCTTAATCCTTTAATAATGTATGCTATATTAGACTTTAAAAACTATTTTTCTCACTTTATTGTTGGAATTTTAAAGAAAAACATAAACAGACACTCAAGTTTAGCCTTGACAGGTAATTAATAAACACTTTAATTTTGAAAGTGCATAACGTGATCTCAACCAGTAGTTAAACACTCCAACTCGTTCCTACTGTGTTTCATGAACACTCAAGGCTAACGTGAAACATAAATTTATATGTGTATAGATGATCATTTAGTAACTTGGAGTGTTCAATTGACACATGGAAATAAGTTGAGATATCTATTTATGAATATTCATAATTAAAATATTTATTTACCAGCTAAGATCAAATTTAAATATATATTTATTTATGCCTATCAAATCCCCTTTTTCTGTTGAGCCATAGGACAAAAAAGATAGTCAATACCTTCGCAACGTGTTGAATGGTCTAATTTAAAGAATAATTGTGGAATTTGCATGGAACTATCACCAAAATCAGACGTTGACTATGTGTTTAATTAATTTGTATACAATTATATGTTGACTAGCCTCAATTGCAAAAAGTTTGGGCATTACTTTTATCTAATTTTTCTAAAACATATATATAATTAATACACAAGAAGTTTAATTTTAAGACTTATAAAGGAGACAAATTAGCATCTTACTTATCGATGTAAAACTCTTAATATTTCTGACAAGTCTAATTCTGACAACTAGAATGTGAATAAGATAATGATGAAGGTCCAATATAGAGTTAAACAAGAATTGGATGTATTTGCTTGATAACATGGTAATGAAATGAATTTTAAATTTAACTTAATCTAAAGTAGCTAACAATCGCGATTTGTAACGTTTTCTCCTCATTTTTTTAAAATTTCATGTTCGATATTTGTATTGGAGCTTGACTAAATTTAGATCAACTCATTATAGGGCTCATTTCAAGGGCTAACACGCTCACCAAGATTCCTTCCATTCCTAGGGACTCAAACTCGAAACGTTCTGATTCAGGAGGAAGAAATCACAATTATCCTATCTCGATTCACATTATATACAAAGATATTCACTTTGTTGGAAAGAAGTATACAACTTTGATAGCGTGGAAAATTAGTCAAGTAGTCGAACACCACACGGCGCATTTGTCCCTTCCCTTGTTTCCACTCAATAATACAAATGCTTCCACGCAGCCCCCAAAGCCATTGAACCAAAAGCTAAAAAGTTACAAAAAAAAAAACTCATATGATAAAAAATAAAATATTTATTTTGATGTATTGGACAAATTATCTTGTTAGTTCTTGAAAATAAGTTTTGGAAATAAGTGAAAAATCATTTTACATTGGCATGATACATAAATATATCATTTAACTTGAATTCAGTTTACATCTATGTTTTCGAACTTTAGACGTGCACAATTAATACTTAAACTTGTATCAAATGGAACAAATAAACATATTTGACCTATGAGCGTCCTACATGACGTCCTACGTTATTAACGCGTGCATATATCTACTTATTCAATTTTCTACAAGTTTAAGTAACTACTTGTGCACACCTAAAGTTGGAGGGCATAAATGTCAACTGAAATCAAGTAAAATGACATATTTATGTATTATATCTTTTTCATTCGTAAAACTTTATTTTTTCAAGTAAAATGCATATTCAAATATCCATGAGAGATGAGGGTCTATTGCAAATAGTTTCTCTACCTTTCGAGGTAGGAATAAAGTTTGTACATAACTCTTCAAATTTCATTTATAAAATTATACCGAATATATTATTAAAATACTTATTCAAATATAACTTCAGCTTTCAAATACCATTAGCAAGATAGGATGGTCTATCGTAAATAGTTTTTCTATCTTTCAAAATAGGAATATAGTCTGTATACAGATCTTCAAATTTCACTCATAAAATAATACTGAATATATTATTATTAATATTATTAAAATACATATTCAAATATAATTTCTAACTTTTCAAATACCATTATCAATTTTCAACTTCAATTCAAATTTCAATCAAATATATGTCTAAACAACTAAATAATCCTGAATTAGTACAAAGAACAATTCAATTGGACCATTCCATCATTAGCACAAAAAGTGGAACACAACACACTTACTTAGACCTTAAGCCAAAACCCAAAAGTAGAATCAAATCAATCCCCTCTGTATTCAACCTTGAAAAATAAAATAAAATAATCTTTGATGTCATAAGATTTCTTGTAAATCCATGTGACATTTCCACATAGCCCCCCACACCACCACGCCCATCCCACCCCAACATCACATTTTTCACATAACCTATATAAATTTTTTTATTAGCTCTACCATGTTCTTCATTTTCCCCTTATTCAAAATCTTCAACAAAACCATTAAAAAAAAAATATTCTTGTAAATCTTCACAACCCCACTTAAAATTTCCACTTGTAAAGCTTAAAGAATCAATCTTTAGCATCTCCATACAAAAATTATAGTTTTATAATAGTTCTAAATACATTCTTGATTATTATTTTTTCAGTTTTCCATTCAATCTGGGAAAAAAAACTCAAAAAATCCTAAAATTCGCCACATATTCTTGTAAATTATTTCAACCCCACTTGAAATTTTCACTTATAAGCCTTAAAGAATCAATCTTTAGCATCCCCTTACAAAAATTAATACATTCTTGATTTTTTTTTCCAGTTTCATTCAATCTGGGAAAAAAACTCAAAAGATCCTAAATTTATCGCATTTTCTTGTAAATTATTGCAACCCCACTTGAAATTTCCACTTATAAACCTCAAAAAATACAATCTTTAGAATACCCATATAAAAATTTGAGATTTTTATTACATTCTTGATTATTTTTTTTTCCAGTTTCATACAATCTGTGGAAAAAAAAACCAAAAAATCTTAAACCCATCACATTTTCTTGTAAATTATTGCAACCCCACTTGATATTTCCACTTACAAACCTCAAAAAACACAATCTTTAGTCGTAGAAATTGTTGATTTTTTTTTCTTCTTTAAGTTTAATTAATGTCAGTTGCTTGTGGATTTGAGTGTGTGGTGATTTTAGGATGTGTGCGTTGGGTATGGAAACGTTGTACTTACATAGGCAATGATGACAGTGCCACGTGGCCTCCAGCCACCTATGATGAGTTCGAACCTATTCCTCGTCTTTGCCGTACAATTCTTGCTGTTTATGAAGATGACCTTCACAACCCAAAATTTCCACCTGAAGGAGGATATAGACTTAACCCCAACTGGGTGGTGAAGCGTGTGGCATATCGAGAAACACTCGGTAAATTTTTTTTCGCATTGTTGAATTAGTTTCTTAGGACAGTGTCTAACACGACTCATCTTGTTTGGATGGTTGTTACCTGTTGTATTATATTGTATTGTATTGTTAGCATAAATACAATGTTTGTTTTGACTGTATCTTATCATTGAATGCTTCGTTAATAGCTTGTTTGGATGGTTGTTACCTATTGTATTGTGATGTCAGTTTAACTACCATCTTTGTTTTGATTGTTACTTAGTCATATCACTAAATCCATCGTTAACATCTTGTTTGGATGGTTGTTACCTAACGTATTGTGTTGTTAGTTTGAATACAATGTTTGTTTTGATTGTTGCTTAAATTTTTTTGTATTGTATCATTATATCTGTCGTGAATAAGTTAGATGAAAAGTTCCATTTTATGTAGTGACCGATTTGGTGTGATCGTGTTGTTACCTTGTTTTTTTTCTTATTTTGTCTTTCCTTATTATTTAAGGATCCTATTTTATCCTTTTCCCTCCATTTTTCTATAAAAACTTTGCCCCATATCCTACTTTTATTTATAATATTGTAAGTTTATTCTTCAAATTGCTAATGTGTGGTATTATGTAATGACCGAGAACGATATTATCTATAAAAACGTTGTAAGCATCAAACAGTACAATACAATTGGGAAAAAAATGATACATGTAGGGTAGGAGCTTGTTACAAGGGGGTTCAATTGAATCCCTTTGCTGGAAAATGATATTGTGCAAAAAGGGAAAAGATGTTAGAGAAAATTTGTGTATAGTGTTAAAGGGGGTTCAAAAATTAGTTTAGGTTGCAGGTTCAAATCATAGGTGGTGTGATATTTTACTATTTTTGAATCCCCTTATGTAAATTTCTTGCTCCGCACCGTGTGCATTTACTCATAAAAAATTCTATTGCTTCGTTTCCATTTATTTCCAACAATATTTTCATTTAATATTGTTTATCTTTCCCACAGGCAATGCTCCACCTTATTTGATTTACCTTGATCATGAGCACCATGAGATTGTTGTAGCCATTAGGGGTTTAAATTTGGTTAAAGAAAGTGATTATAAAGTTTTGCTGGATAATAAACTTGGGAAGCAGATGTTTGATGGTGGGTATGTGCATCATGGGTTGTTGAAGGCAGCACTTTGGATGTTGAATAAAGAATCCGAGACTTTGAAAAGGCTTTGGGTTGAGAATGGGAAGAGTTACAGGATGATATTTGTTGGACATTCTTTGGGTTCTGGAGTTGCATCATTGTTGACTATAATTGTAGCGAATCACGGGGATAGATTAGGGGGTATTCCGAGGAGTTTACTCAGTTGCTATGCTGTTGCTCCTGCTAGGTGTATGTCACTCAATTTGGCTGTTAAATATGCTGATGTTATCCACTCAATTGTTTTGCAGGTGAGTTGGTTTAGTGTTCATTGATTTGCCTATTCTAATTTGTTACAATCATGCTTTAGCAACATATTCAGAAAAATATTACTGCTTGATTAATATTTTGTTCACTAGCTTGTGATTGGAAATGTTGGATATGATGTTTAGTGTGATTTAGACTAACATGTATGTTCGGTCTGTTGATTTAGCTAGTAATAATTTTGGGCATTAAGAGGCTAGAGGAAAAGATCAATATTTGATGCTGATAACTTAAAAGTCCTAAAATGTAGAAGTGGATTGAAATTTTTTTGAATGTCTGATTCCTTTAGGAATTTATCGCAATCACCTTGTGATGAGTGGATGGTGAAAATGCATTGAGACTGCCTTGACTATCATCCCATCCTTATATTTAGTGCAGATAAACGTGGTCTCTTGTTTATAGTTTGTCTTTGTGTCAAGATGCGTTGGCATGTATATATAGTAGTAGCAGGATGGGTGATACCCTGGGAAGTCCTCGTGTTGCATCCCTTTAGTAGTAGTATTTTGCATTAGCGTAGTATCTTATTCTCACCAGCTCTTTTCATTTTGCTATTATGTTGTCGCTGTTTTCCTTTTTATCCTGTTTTGTCTACACTTCTTTTGAGCCGAGGGTCTGCCGTTGGTTCCTTGTTTTTACAGGATTTTTTAGGGAAGGAGTTATGTATGATAGCCATCAGATGAACTTTAGGAGACAGTTGCACTATCCTATGGCAGTTTTTAGTTCTTCTATACAACGACCCCTTAATGTAGATTAAAGTTTTCATAATAAGCTTATAACAAATATATTTCAGGTACCATGACTTGCGACATAGTCCGAAATGAAAAGTCAGACTATTTGACACTTCCAAATGGTCAGTTTTTTGTCGAATTCGCATAAGGTTCCTCTTGTCCCAAAAACTAGCTCATTTCAATTCATTCTGCCTAAATCTTATTTTGTTCTGTTCAGTTGCTTATACCAGTTGAAGTTTTCTCTTACAACTCATATCTTTAAGGTAATACAGAATAAAGAATTGGATCTAAATATTTCAACTTTCAATAACGAGGGGTAATTTGAAGCCATTAGAGTGGAAGAAGGGACATTTGTATGTGCTTTTCTTGTGTTTAGTGTGCTTCAGCTTCTTATTCTGGTGGATCAAAACAGTTGTTAGTTACCATTCTAAGAAAAAATGAATAAACAACATGGCATGTATAGCAAGGGAAATTTTGGTCAATCCACTGACCGGAATTGGAACAGCCTCTGTTCTTTACCTCAGACCAAACATAGCTGATTCAGGCTGCTTACTAAGATGGATCCAACCACTATCAGTGTCATGCTCATTCACTTCTGTCAGCTACTGGATATGTTAGATATAATTGACGGGGCAGTCAAACTTTTAGGATATTGAAGTAAAATAATTACCCAAACGATGTTTGTGCTGTTTTTATCTGGGAATTTTAATATTGCTGACTGAAAGCCATGAAGGCAATAAACGAGGCGTTGATTTGTTCCTTATTGGTAAATTGGAACTTCATGAAACAATCATGTTGTCTGAATTAACACGTCTATTGGCTTCTTCTTCTTCAGGATGATTTCTTACCACGGACACCCACCCCACTGGAAGATATATTCAAATCCGTCTTCTGGTTTGTTCAATTATCCTACACTTTTTGGGTGCAGAGCGAAGCCCTTGAGTTTCCTAAACTCCTTCAGATTTTTTTGCTGTGGATGAATTGTTATAAGTATCTCTTAAACTGGGTGTTAATGCTTTCAACAGTTTACCATGCTTGTTATTTTTGGTGTGCTTGAGAGATACCTTCATACCGGAAGGTAGGAAGCTCAGAGATCCAAGAAGATTATATGCACCTGGTCGAATATATCACGTCGTTGAAAGAAAATTTTGCAGGTAAATTACATTCAGATATTGATATTACTATTCCGCACTACTCTTTTCAGGCAGTTTTTACTTTTATGATCTCTGAAGAGGATTTACTTTTTAGACACCCTTACCTCCTCGTTGGAGTGGCTGGTTCCAAGATTCCAACCCTGTCACACATGGAAACGCAGAGCGCTTCTCCGTTCCTCCAAGGATAAAATATTAGAATTTCGCATCAATAGGTTCAGACGTATGAACTCACTTTGGCAACATACCACCTGACGTCTTGGACTAAGAAGCATTTTTGAACTATTCAAGATGTTACTGAAACTTTTTCATATTTGAAATATGTTACTATGTTAGTTCCTGTTGCTATTTCCCAGCTAATAGAGCAATGCAGACTAGAATTGATTTAGCCTTGCATCCAAATTCGATGCCCCTCTCACCGAATGGAACTCTAGAAAAGAAAGGCTAATGACACCAAGAAGAACTTGTAGGCATGCACAGTTACTAGGGCATGTTACAAAGTAATTAACTTCTGATATTCATCTTTGCTTGATTTGGATCTTATATTCGTAGAAGAGGCATGGAAGGTGTGCACTTATCCTTCCATACTATTAGTCGTAATATTACGCTTGTAGTTTCTTGTACTTTGAGTTTGGTCGCTATCTGTTGTTTTATTGTACTTTGATTATCGTATTATTTTCTTGTGATTACTGTTCAAGATTATTTGTCATGTTGTCTATAGTATTTTGCCATGACTTCTTCACTTCCTTTATTTCTTTTCTCCGTTCTGCTTTGGACTGTTTTCTCCTTGATCTGAGGATCTATCGGAAACAACCTCTTTACCTCCAAGGTAGGGGGTAAGGTCTTCATTACTTTTTCTTAATCACGTTTTGTTTTTTGACAGATGTGGGAGATTCCCTCCAGATGTTAGAACTGCCATCCCAGTTGATGGAAGATTTGAACATATTGTGCTGTCATGCAATGCAACATCTGATCATGGAATTATTTGGATACAAAGAGAATCAGAGAAGGCTTTAGCGGTAAGTAACTTATTAGTAATATTTTTCCATTTGAAAAGGAAGCTACTCCATAATTAATGATTTAATTTGGTTCAAACATGTTTGTTAAAAGACAAGCCTAATGTTGGCATTTTTTTGCGAATCAGAAAAAGAAGGGAGTTGTGTCTTTTTCCCCTTCAGATTTCAATTTTCATATCTTTAACATGAGATTTGTTACAAGTAGATGATGATAAAAATTTAAGTAAGAAAGGCACCTGTGGACACAGATATATGAGCTTTCAGACATAATGAACTTCATGGTTATACCACAAAAGGAACCAAAAATTTCTAGAAATGATTAATTACACTTGATGTATTTCCGTTATTTCTTTTTCTGGATTGCTTTGGACTGTTTTTTCCTTGAGCCGAGGGTCTATCAAAAACAGCCTCTCTACCTCTAAGGTAGGGGCAAGGTCAGCATACACTCTACCCTCCCTAGACCCCACTTTGTGGGACTACACTGAGTATGTTATTGTTGATTAATTACACTTGATGAGTGCAAATGGTGGAAGGAGGTGAGTATTAGCCAGAGTGTCTTCTTTGTTATAGAGTCGTAGTTTCTTTTTTTGAGTATAATAGCATTTCTCCCACGGCCAACGAACCACTGCCTGCTTTTCTCTAAATTCACCAAGTAGTTTAACTGTATGGCAACTATCTAGTATTCACTGCACTGCTTTATTTGGTATTAGTTCCAGAATTTCATTATCTGTGGTCTTCTTGCCTTTCAAGTTTGAAGTCTTGAAACACACCCCACTCCATGACCATTCCATATGTAGGTGAAACTAGACTGTCTATGAGCTAAGCTCCCGTTTGACCATAGATTTTGAAGTTGAAACTTGAAACTTGGAAAATTTTGTTTTTGAAGTTGTGATTTTTGGAATTTGAGGTTTTGTTTGGACATGCATTTTACCTGAAAAAGATTTGAAGTTGTGAGTGGGAGTAAAATAGCATAATACATAAACAGACATGCAAACTTTGTCACAGTTGGTAAGTAAGCTCTCCAACTTTGAGAGTGGACATGTAGACATCTCAACTTGGTCTCAATTGACAACTTAGCACTCCAACTCATCCCCATTGTGTTTTGCGTAAAATCATCTTGTAATTTAGGGTGTTTAACTGACACAATGAAGATGAATTGACATGTAGAGATATGCACACTTAAAGTTGGAGTGCTTACTTATCGGTTGAGACCAAGTTTGGAACTTGAAAATCTAATCAAATTTCATGGTCAAACATATATTTGAAGATGAATTTTCAAAATCTGATCCAAAATCTATGGGCAAACGCTAGCTAAGTTTCCACGAATTTGTTTCAATTCCTAAGATCCCTAAGGAGCAGAATAAGCGTCCCAACCATGCTATGTTCTGTACACTGAAAAGTCGTTTTCATTTACTTGAAAATGTTTGTTGAAGAAATATATGTTTCCTGAGTAAACCCTTCCCTGCAGAGACTCAAGGAGGCTACAAGTGCTGAGGCACCGACGGCTCCACCACCAGTGCAGAAAATTGAAAGGCAGCTCACACTAGAAAAAGAACACAAGAAGGCACTAGAAAGAGCTGTGACTTTAAATATTCCACACGCCGTGCCAACAGACACATATGAGGAACCATCAGTACATAAAGAGGAAGAATCAGCGCGAGGAGTAACAGAGGTGGCTTCTCTCATAGAAGATGCATCCACAAGTACGGGCCATTCCACCGATGCAAGAACTAACTGGAATGATGTAGTTGAAAAGCTTTTCGCGCAAGATGAAACAGGGAAGTTAACATTGAACAAAGAAGCAAGTTGTAGTACTGAATAACAACTCCCTTTGAAAGTGCTTTCTCTATTCTTATTTTTTTTTCCTTCAAATTTTTTGTGATGATGTATTATTCATGTTTCCACAATTCTTGTTCAATTATTTGTACATTTTTCTTATGTAGAACAATATATCTGAATTAGAATGAACAATTCTAAAGCCCCAGAAAGGGGAATATAGAAGCAGAAAGAAATAATCATTGGTTGTAATTGTATTTTTATTTGTTTTGTTTGTGAAATGTTTTTGAATAGTTGACAAACTTCCCTTAGTCCATCGTTATGTAACAACAAAAAGTCTTATGTAACGATTAGTTTGGTGTGGTTGGGTTGTTTACTTTTTTCTTTCATTGGACTTTCCCCAGTCTATATATCCAACTTTTTTTTTTTTGGTCAAATATATCTTACTTTTTAAAAATACATTATAAGGTTATTAATGTGTGACATTATCTAACGACGAAAATTGATACTATCTATTCAAACATTATATTTGATGCTAGAATAAATTCAGATGGAAAATCCATCCAAAGTAGGTAGTATAATTTTGTTCATAATATCAAAACCCCAAAACAAAACATATTAGGACACAACAAACCAACATAAGAGTACGCAAAAAGCAATCAATGGAAAATTTAGAAATTCAAGAGTGATTATTTATTTAAAATCAAGAGCTGTCCAACTTACACGTTACGAAAATAAAGGCATCTCAGTATCTTCAACATTGAAATTTATGAGTTCACTTAAATTCAGTAGCTTTCAGTCTTTCACACAAATTTTTAATTTTTTTTTTATGAACTCAGTTATTACTCTCTCCGTTTGAAATAGTTATCTCGAATGATTTGTTATCTTAGATGCTCAAGATAAAATTAACTCTTTTTTTTTCTTTCTATTTTACCCTTGATAGCAATTGTTCTCGAAGACTACAAACACCACAATTATGAAAAAACGATAATTACATAGAGTAAAAGTATTCAATAAAAGGTGTTTTCTTAAGAGTAAAATGTAAAGAGAAATACAATAAATAATTATATAAACTCGAGACAGTTTTAAAAAATTCGTAAATTCTCTTAAATTCAAAACTCATATACTTCAAATCTTGACTCGTTCCTTCGTGCCTATAAGTATCCCCCATCAATTTCCAAACCCCTCATTCAACAACTACTTCCCCATCACACTTAAATTCCATCTCTCTCATTTTTCCTTTCCCAAACTTCTCATAATGTCATTGACTCATGATCATCATCGTGAAAATGCTGAAGTATACACTGACCCATTAATATGCATGAAGTAAATTTGTTGAACTTCTTGAAGAAAACAACCTGCCACGTGGAATTCTTCCATTGGAGGACATCGTTGAGGTCGGTCGAAATCATGAAACCGGGTTCGTTTGGTTGAAACAGAAGGAACCGGATCATTGTTTCAAGAAGATAAAAAAACCGTGACGTATGCTGCTGAGGTCACATAAAAAATCGTCGATTGGAAAAAATAACCGGAGTTAAAACTAAGGAGATAGCTTTTCGATTAAGGAACCTCAATCGAATAAAACTACATTTGCTATCCCTAGAGGTTTTAAAAGGTCGTTTTCAATATCCTCAAATGAGTGGCGTACAATTGAACAATCTAATTACCTTTAAGCATAATTCAAACAGAATTTCAATTGCAAAGGAAGTTGGAAAGACAAATAAACCACTCTATTTACGATTCATTCATTAGGGGATTAAAAAGCACTCATCGAACAGTCTCTTTCATCGTACAATCATAAACGGTAAGAAACTACAACTGGAAAACATGAGTTTGGTGATGGGGGATTCACAGAGATAGTAGACATGATCGGTTCTTCTGGTTAAGTCACAAGTTTAGCAGTGCCACATTTAAGTTTGCATGGCGTCAGCATTGGCATGGTAGCTGTCGAGCTCTTTGTCAAGATCCTCAGCTGACTTATCAGTCCCCCTGTTACTTCCCCTACCACCACGGCCACGACCTCTACCCCAACCACGACCACCACCTCGACCACGTCCAGGTGCATTCCTCAAACCACCACGGCCCCTTTGACTGCATAGAAAAATGAAATCTAGGTTATAAACATGAAAAGCAGCTCACTGAAAACCATGTATTTAGCTTTCAGTTTTACTTGGTAGTGCAAAAGATGGGGCATCGCCTATACTACAGCCTCTTTTTTTTTATATGCTTTAAGAACATCTTTGACTTTATTATAGGAACACAAGCAAAGCTCGTCTACCAAGTAAAACCACATCAGAAATTTACCTAGAACCACGACTAGCAGCACCTCCTCTTCCACGAGCTGGTCCAGCCGGCCTGCAGAAATCGAGTACAAATTCAACTCTCAAAGAATGAACAAACATTTCACAAAACCTTTCCTAACAAAAATACAAGACAACCAACATCAACACACTACAGTGTCAGGCATAGAACAAAGCATAGAACGCCTAAACTAAACAAATGACCTTCCAGTTCTATAAACAAAGGATAACAAAGATTGAAATAGATGCCACTGATCCACTTCAGAACCTGAGGCTGATATCGAACATATCAATTGGGAGCAGACTCTACAATCTATTAGGCACTACTTCAATCACAAGTACATCCATTGTATGAGACATGGTCAAAAAAAGAAGTATGATGCTTATACAGAAAGATCTTTTGAGTATGTAACAGCACACGGTTAGCATTCAAACATACACAAACATGAAACAACAAAGTTCTCGGGCCAAAGAAAGAGATGATTAATAGATTGACATACGCCATGAAAACAGTCCTCCTCCGGTTGGTTCCTCCAACTACATTTACACGAGCTGACAAAGGAATTTCCGGGTTGGAACCAACTATTTCAATCTTCATAGGCTTCCCATCCAACTGCACATTGTTATATCTCTTAAGCGCTTGGAATGCATCACTTCTTCTGGCAAAGACCACCTCAGCAGCGCCCTGAAAGTTAAGATAAGATCAACTTTACATTTGACGACAAAACTTATACCATAAAGACTAGCATCATAAAATTCAAAAACATCCAGTCCAAATATTGAAAACATATTTGCTAGACTCGTAAGCAAAAGACCAAAGCAACAAATACACATATCTGCATATGTATGCAGCTACTGACATGTGCTACTAGATGTTTAATATCTTTTTTTTTCTTTTCTGAATACTACTTCATGATAACGAAAAAGGATTTTAAAAAAATTGGTTCGACACTATTATGTCAAGAAAAAGAACCCTACTAAAATAAATGTCAACACATATATTAGAGGGTAGAGAGCAGCACTTTCTCGAAAAACCAGTCACAGGGACTTGTAGGCCATTTTCAATAGCCCCACTTTGTCAAAACCACTTGCAATTATATCCATAATCAATTTGACAGCCTTTGGGATACCTTCAAACACCCTTATTAACTATGATTTAATACTACCAAATTAATCAGAGAATACATTTTTCATGGGTCTTCGAATCTTGATTTAGACTAGTAAATGTGATTTCATATAATACTAGAGAGTTAAGGCTAAGAACTTTAACTCTCTCTTTGGGTCGTTTCATATCATGTTTATAAGTCAGATACTAGGAATTTTCCAACCTTAAAAGAAGTGGACAAGCAGTTTGTATAATAAACTACTATGTACTTGAGACAAATCATTACAGACAAACCATACTACCAAATAGCTGCGGCAAATTTATATGTGAGAATGTGGTTCTATTGAGATAGTGCCTATCCTATTTTCTGCAGAGGTAATATAACAATGAAAGACCTGCCAAGAGTAAACCAGCTGCATGCGACTAAGTAATTAGTATATTTAATTAATCCACAACGGAAGGTCTTGGAACAAATAACAGGAGACAAAAGGTCCATAAAATTTACAGACATAACAATTAACTATAGGTCTTCTATTATTATATCAATTTTTTTTAACCAAATCCCCCAAGAGCCAGTGGCGCAGGGTTTGAAATTGACATCTTAAAGTGAGAACTATTCTTCTATGCCTTTCTCAGCCATGCCAAACTTCGCACAACTTTAACTTTCTTTGAACATCAGCAGAGAACTGCTGGTGATATTCTTCCTTTTCATTCTCCTCCTCTCATCTTAATATGATTCAATCATATTTCTTTTTTCCACATTAAACAATAATACACACAAATTCTTACCGTGTTGTAATCTTTAAACAGCAAATAAACAGATTCATTTGTATTAATAAACATAAAGCAACTCGGTAAGTAAAAAGATCTTGAAAACATTATAATACAAAATGAAGGGCAGAATAACTTACACTTGGACGTCCATTTTTGTCATAGTGGATTGCAAATCGTACTAGTTCTCCCATCTCCGAAAAGAGTTCCTGTGTTTCAAGACTGGTTTTAACAAATCTTCAAAGACATCTATTGCAAATGAGAGTGTAATGTGAAAAGACAAGCTCAAGGCGTACCCTTATATCTTCATTAGTTACTCCAATGTCCAAATTGGAAACATATAACTTTGTGCCACTCGCCAATACTGATGACAGTCCTGCAGCTCTAAGGCTATCTTCAAACAAGCCATTCTGCCATGGCAAATTCTTGGTTCTGCGGAAAGTCTGAAGCAAGCATGCCGGAAAGATTAACAGGTTTGAAAGTAAAACTCAGCATTCTACCAAACAATAAGATAAATTCACCATTCTTCGACAGTAGATCAATTCATCAAAGTTCCATCGCACTAGCAGAAGTTTCCAGTTAAGTTGAATTGCTCAAAAAATGCAATCTAATAGCAAAAGAGAAGTCAACGATGCAGAATTAAGTGTAGATGGGAGTTAAAGGATTTGACCCACTGCACATCAGGTACTTAAGCAAAAAGGTAAGAGCTCCAGTTCTGATGTTCAAATGAATCCACCTTTGCTAAAACGCCTTGAAATGAGATGGTAACAGAAGACCTTGTCCCTTAGCAGTTCCACAAAATGCAAGTAGAATTCATGAAGACAGCCACAAACTCCCTCTTTAAACCAATAATGAGAAACTAGAGCGATTGCTACTAGACAATAAGGACAACAGACGGTTAAGAAAGTTCCCTCTATACATTTAGGGGTTAGGGGTGTTTAAATGGTGAGAAGGCTCTTAAATTTTCAGTTAATGAATCTCCTCAAGAAGCATGCTACAAAGAAGTGATTTGCCTGAATAGGGCCACCTGAATCTCCCACTTAAATCAAAATCCATCAGAAATCCTCGAGTAAGGAGAAAGTTCAAAGATCATCAACAATAGCACTACAGTTGAACAGCTTATTATGGCTGAACCAAAGTGGACTTCTCCTTGGAACCAAAAAAATCAAGAGTCGCTTGTACGTCAACTAAACAAAAGCAGAGAACCTTCAGTTGGGTTCATAAAGCATATCAGATGTGTCTATGAAGTCATAAGATTTCCAATAGTTTTGAGCTTGCCTTGGCAATGGTGTAGACTGATGGACGAGCATTAACGCCAAGTGGCCCTCTACGAGGAGCTCCTGTTGTCCTTCCACCTCTAAATGATCCACCTCTAAATGATCCCCCAGCCCCTCTTCCACGTCGGGCTCTGCCTTGACCCCTGAGCCCCCTACCACCCCTCTCGGTATTTCTCCTACTTTTTATCATATCATCCAGGGTCATATCCAGTGAAGCCATGATGATGTAAGCAGACTGGGAAAACTTCAGCTAAAGCCAATCTGTAAGAAAGGAAACAAATCACATTAACAATGATAGTTAAAATCATGCTTGACAAAAGCAATTGGCAAGAAAAAAACCACTACAGATACAAAAAATGTTCCAACTAAGGGAAGAAACTTACAATGACATTTAAACTAGAAAATGTTCCAACTATTAGACAACATAAATGTCACATCTCAAAGGAATAACTAATAAACATGGATCTAAAGTCTATAGAAAGAAATGGAAATAGACATATGGCTGTGTCCACGTGAAATATTTACCAGGAAAAAAAACAGCAAAAACAAAAATCATTGAATACGGCTAAAACATGAACTTTCCGCAACTACAATAGCAAAAAACGATTAAAAACAACAAAAGCTTACCAATATATGAAGAAACAGATGATAAAATCAAGTTAACACATGATACAAACAGATGATAAAATCAAGTTAGCAAATGATACAAACAGATGAACAAATCAAACAATCCAAAAAAAAACAGCAAAAACAAAAATCATTGAATACTTCTAAAACATGAACTTTCCGCAGCTACAACAGCAAAAAACGTCTTAAAACAACAAAAGCTTAACAATATATGTAGCAACAGATGAACAAATCAAACAATTCAAAAACCAGCAAAAACAAAAATCATTAAATAAAGCTAAAACTTGAGCTTTCCACAGTTACAATAGCAAAAACATGATTTAAAAAACAATAAAGCCTTACCACTATATGTAGAAACAGATGAACAAATCAAAAACCAGCAAAAACAAAAATCATTGAATACAGCTAAAACATGAACTTTCTGCAGCAACAACAGCAAAACCCAATTTAAAACAACAAGAGCCTACCACTATACATAGAAACAGATGACACAAACAGATGAACAAATCAAACATTTCAAAAACCAGCAAAAACAAAAATCATTCAATAAAGCTAAAACATGAGCTTTCCGCAGCTACATTAGGAAAAACACGATATAAAACAGCAAATCTTACCAATACATGTAGAAACAGATGATACAAACAGATGAACAAATCAAACAATCCATAAAACAGCAAAAACAAAAATCATTAAATACCGCAAAAACATGAAATTTCCGCAGCTACAACAGAAAAAAACGGCTCAAAACAACAAAAGCTCACCAATATATGTAGAGAAACAAATGATACAAACAGATGAACAAATCAAACAATTCAAAAAACAGCAAAAACAAAAATCACCTAATACAGCTAAAACATGAGCTTTCAGCAGCTACAAAAGCAAAAAAAAGTTCAAAACAGCAATAAAACCTCACCAATATACTTAGAAACTTAGAAACACGCAACGAACGTACAAATCTGCAACTTTTCGCTGGATATGTAGAGAAATACAGGAGAGGAAGAGAGGAGTATGAGTAATTATGAAGATTTTTTCAGGTTTTAAGCGATAATCTCCATTGATGAGAAGATTTTTGATCGGGAGAGAAGAAAAAAGTGTATTAGGGTTTCAGAGAACAAAAAGGGAATTGGAGAAGAATTTCTAGCGGCTATTTGTTTTTTGTGAACGCGGGGTTGTTTATATACTACTTGGAGTCAACGGACTCGACGACTTCCTGTAGTACAAGTCTATTTGGGCCTCTCTAAGGTTTTTCTATGGGCCTAAGGCTTGTTGATAGGCCCAATACAAAGAATGTTGGAAAAAAGTTGGAAAAACTATCCGTCAGAGCAAATATATGTTATGTATTTATTTAAAATAGCGAGATTCGGAAGAAAAAATACAATACATAGTGAGAATTTTGAGTTTATTTGTTTCATATCGTATCGTTATCTTGGAACGGTATTGATTTGCTCTGTACTAGTGTATCAATTCCTCTATTTGCATTGATACTGTATAAGTAAATTATTGTTATACTTAATAATTAGACAAATTATTATTATAATTATAAAATATTGTTAGACTAGATTATTGAGTTTTACGAAAGGTATGTACCCCTCACATTACTGATAATATGGTTGAATTACTAGGCAGGGAATGAGAATTGACTTAACATAGTTGGATGTTGTAATCGATTCCATGAAGGTAATTAGAATGATTCACAAAAATATAGGTTTTTTGTGTAAAAGAATTATTTTCGAAAGACCTTGCAATGACCAAGTAGAAAAAGGAAAAGTAAGAAAACAAACAATTTAGAACCCAATGGTGGGACCAGTGATCAATAAAATGATTGAGAGTTATGAGATCTCAGGTTCAAATACCGATTTAAAAAATGATATTTGATTCTTCTCATGTGTCCTAACCTTAGTACGATAAATATTTTATTAAATTAGTCAAGATATATGAAAGCTGAGTCGAACACCATAGTCATAAAAACAACAACAACAATTTTATCTGAATCAGCTATATTTTGGATATCAATTAAAACTATTTCTCAAAATAACTAAAAAGGGTAGGAAAGAAAAAAAGAAGCACAATTCTACTCTCCTTCCCGGGTTTTGGGAATTTCATAGGTTTCAACCGTACCAATAGCTCGCGCCTCTTTCTTCTTCTAATTTGCTAAATTCATTGAAAAAAATGCGAACCAGAAATCAGGCAAAGCGACAGAATCAATCAACTGGTATGTTTCCACAATCAAGAATGCATAAAAATTCAATTTTTTGATTTTTGTTTCTCATTTTGTAGTATTAGCACTGTTCTCGTAGTTTCTTGTTCTTCAATTTGGTTATTACTAAGTGTTTTTCTGTTCGACTATGACATTATTTCGTTGTTGTTACTTTTCTTTTTTTCTTTATGTTGTGTAGTGCTCTCCATTTCATATTATTTCATTGTTGTTATTGCTCCCATATCTGTAATCCTCTTTTTTTAAAAGCTGAGGTCTATTTGAAAACAGTCTCTCTATGTTTTTTATTTTTGTTTGGTTTTGTGTCTTATTTAAGCATTCACCCTTATATCGGATTATTTCACATTTGTTTGCTAGTTTCTATGTGATTTCAGTTTAGCAACTGATTGACCACAGCAAAACATAACCAAGAATGCATAAAAATTCAATCTTTGATTATTATTTCTCCTTTTTTGTTTGCTTCTGTGTGTTCTTTAACCACCCTTTATTGGATTATGTCACATTTGTTTGCTAGGTTTCTTTGTGATTCAGTTTAGCTTCTTATTAACCAGAGCAAAACATAACAAAGAATGCATAAAAAATCAATCTTTGATTATTGTTTCTCATTTTTAATTGACTTTAAACATACACTAACGCTTGGCCTCAGCTGGCTAGTAAGTGTTCCAACTTTGAGAGTGTACTTCTACACACCTCAACTTGGTCTCAACGGGTAACTAAATACTTCAACTCATCCCCTCACTCGTGGACACCGGATGTTGACATGGCATATAGATTTTAGAGGTGTCTTTGTAAGTTGGAGTGTTTAACTGACCTAGTGGAGATGAGTAGAGGTGTGTAGATGTGCATACTCAAAGTTGGAGCATTTACTTGCCAATTGAGGCCAAGTTTGAGTGTTTATCCTATTCTTTAACTACTGGTTTAAAGGATTATTTTTTCCATGTTTTTCTCTGGGTTTCAGTTTAGCAAACGGTTAACTACACAGCATTGCAGCAAAACATAACCAAGAATGCATAGAAAGTTCAATCTTTGATTATTATTTCTCATTTTTGGTTAATTTTATCCTATTCTTTGACTAACCCTTTATAGGATTATTTCATCTTTGTTTGCTAGTTGTCAGTGGTATTCAGTTCATCAACTGGTATGTTTTCGTTAATCACACAACATGCCACCAAAAACACAACCAGACTGCATAAAGTTTCAATTTTTAGATTTTTGTTTCACATTTATTTGCTTCTCTAGTCCTTCTTACAATCCTCTTCTCAGGTTCATTCATCTTTCTTTGCTAGATATCTTTGGCTTTCTGTTTATCAAGTGGTATTTTTTCTTTAACCAACATCACAACACCAAAACATAAGGAAGAATGCATACAATTCAATCTTGGATTCTTGCACTTATTCTTTTAGCTGGTCTCCATCTTCAACTATCCCTCTATGGGATCTCTTCATCTTTCTTTGCAAGTTATCTTTGGGAATTCATTTTTTTTTTGTTGGTAGCCCTTTCTTGGTTTGGGTTATAGCTTTGAAAAATCTTGTGGTTGAAGTGAAAAACTGAGTGAGTTCTCAATAGCTGACCATCTGAGGCATGTTTCTTTATTTTCAATTGATAACGTGTGTATTTTGATGATAAGTAATTTCTGTTTGCCTGTCCAAGTGGTGCCTTACTTGAAACGAACATTCATGAGCTTTGCAAATGACTAGTGACCGCTGATCAAAAGGGAGAAGATCTATATGCTTATGCATGGACTTGTGTTATGTGCTAGTTTGTTAGTTTTATTACCGGAGCACACTGAGGTCTGGTTAACTTATGTGTTCCATTTTGGACAGCAAATGAAGACTCTTTGAAACACTACGGTGAGATGGAGAGCCGAAGCGGCTGCAAAGACGAAGCCAGTGGCAATGGTTTGTTCCATTGTAATTGTCCATTATTAAATAATATTTTTAAAAATCTTAATCAGTAATCTAATATGCATTGACAATAATAGTAGAGATTTGAGTACTTTAAGGTTGAAACTAAGTTAAGAATAGCAAGCTTGATTTCAGAAACTCTTGCAAACATATCTCGAGGTGCAGTGGGGAAGCTTTTGAAACGAGTCAACAAGTCACGTGGCTCTCGGGGTCTGAAAACAGATGATAGTTACCTACGCAAACAGGATACCATGGGCGAGGTTTGCTTCTTTCTTGCTCTATCGCTTCAGTTAGGCAATGTACCGAGTGAAACATTTCCTTCAGGAAGAAGTATCTCTTTGTTTCATAGTGCTGAATAATCATATGTGGTTTCCACGTGTTTTGGATGATGATTTAGGTATGAACTGCATTTGTATACTTAATTTCTATTGTGTTTTATATGTTTAGCCAGAGAACGGATCAAGTGAGGCAGAAAAGCAGCTTACTGGTACTACAGTTGTAAGGACTACATTAGATGCTAAATGCTGCACTACAGATGTGTTACAAAATGTGCCATTGGAAGTGGAAAATGGAAGTATAGATGTTCAGTGTCAGAGTATTGAGAGGGAAGATGAGCTTGATGGTATTGATTGGGAAGATGGGCCAGTTCATACTTTGAAGTCCGAAAGCAATGTTAAGGAAGATACAATCAATGGTGTGACCGTTGAGTTTGATGCTCCGCCTGATCCTAGTAAACAGAAGACAGTACGCCGAGCAACTGCTGAAGAAAAGGTGGTTTGAATATGATAAATATATGAATACCATGATCTAAGATTTTAGTCCCTTGTTGGAAGTGCATCAAGTTATACTTTTCCTCCTTAAATTACAGGAATTGGCTGAGCTTGTGCATAAGGTTAACTTGCTTTGTTTACTAGCAAGGGGCAGGTTGGTAGATAGCGCTTGCAATGATCCTCTTATCCAGGTTCTTTCTTATGCCTGTAGTTTGATATTCTAACTAGATTAATCATCTTTCACCTTTCTTGCTGTTATGGACTTATGGTTGTTTTATGTGTTGAACTTAGAAATTGTGTAAATTTAAAATCTCTATATAATTCTACAACACATGATCACTGGGAACTTTGTGCCTATGCCATACTCTCAGATAATTTCAGTTATCATATGTTTTTTCGGCAATTCTCATTTATTATGACATTAATCTTTGACTTCTTTTTTTTTTCCAAAAAAAACATTAATATTTGACTTAGCATGCTATACCTCTTCTGTGTGCATGATATGGAAATACTGGTGAGCTTTTGCCTTTTAATCGTTCTCTCTAAGTACTGATACTTATACTATATAAGAAATCACTTATTTTTGCCAGG
Organism: Solanum appendiculatum; assembly: GCA_018342035.1. Taxonomy (NCBI): domain Eukaryota; kingdom Viridiplantae; phylum Streptophyta; class Magnoliopsida; order Solanales; family Solanaceae; genus Solanum; species Solanum appendiculatum. Next base: position 41,762 of record JAGDQO010001188.1, read on the forward strand.
CTTCTTTACTTTCACTGCTGCCCGCACATCTGCTGAAGTTGACAGATGTTCCAAAACTTACTGCAAAGGCACTAGCTCCTCTTGTCAATTGGGTATGTGTTACATGTTTAACATTATAACTACCCTTTTGATATACAAGTTTCATTCTCTTATTTCACCTTTTACCACTGGATGCAGTTCCACAGTCATTTCCGTGTTAGAGGTGCAAATGATACGGAGAAGCCATTTCATTCAGCTTTGGCATCAACTCTTGAGTCTCAGGAAGGGACCCCAGAAGAGGTATGTTTTCCTTTATAAGTGTTTCCTCCTTGTTTTGCCTGTTCTGAGCATAGCTTTTTCCGTAACATTGCGTGCTCTCTTGGGAAGTTCCTGTATAATGGAATAAGGCTACCCTGACATTTGACATGTGTCCTCTACATCACATGTTTACTTCTCTGCCCCATCATATATTTGCATCTTCTTGCTTTAGGATATGAATAGGGGTGGGCATAATTCACCGAAAACCGAATTACTGACCAGAACCGGGAATTTGGTAATTTGGTAACTGGTACAGTATTCGGGAGTAAATTTCAGAATTTTGGTAATCGGTTTTGGTACCCGGTTCCAGACAGTCGGTACTACCGAATACCACAGTATTTTAATCCATTACAGTTTTCCAATTATAGACATCGCCTTACTCTTATGTTGGATTATCTATTTAGCTCAAGTGGTGGTATGATGCCTTAAATAAACTAAAGATTCACAGTCAAATAACTTTGATAACATGTCAGTTTTTCTTGTTTGTGATTATAACCGATCAAGTTCTCTCGCTCTAACCTTGTGTACGATGTTCAAGAATTTTCACTTTCTATTTAGAAATTAGTCTCTAATTAAGGAGCCAGCAGCACAGTGATCAACAAGTTAAAATTTTAATGCTTCAGAGAGTTGAAATGCTAGTTGTTTATGCAAGGTCACTGTCCTATTCAAATCAGTCAGTAGCCTCTGAGCTATTACTTTCCACTTAAACCTTTCTATAATCTCTGAGTGCCTATTAAATATAGAAAATTATTGAGGGTAAAACAAGCTGTGGGCAGAAATATAATTAATGGACGGTGGTAGGCTAATTCAGACTTTAAAGCAGGACTAATTGGGTGTTTAGAAGAGGGGAGATAAGAAGTGTGATAATGTGAGTGAAATAAATTAGGCCAACCAAAAAAGTGGGGGGGGGGGGTACCGGAGTAGTAAAAAAGAGTTGTCGCCTTGTAAGAAGTCTATACGTAATTACCAACTTACTGTACCAGGATTTACCATACCGAGGTTTGATTTACTGTACTGGACTGAAGTTTGAAAGTTCGGTATTTGGTATCTACTTTCAATTAACGATTAAAATGAACTTTGAAATTATCGAACAGAATTCAGAATGCCCTCCCCTAGATATGAATCAGATGATCGGAGACTAGGTTGCATGCTTATCATGGTAGACATAAGCAGTCTTATAGTCACAGGAGATGGTAATAGATAATGATGGTTGCTGCTGAAGAAAATGGTTTAACTTATGCTTTTCTGCTAAAGTCACCAAATTTAGCTTGCAATTTCTTGTAATTCAGACACAATAATTCATGGCAGATCCGCTTGTGGAAGTTTCTCAGACAACAAATTGTACAACCTAACTTGTTTTTGTGTTTGTTCAATTAGATAGTTCTTAAGTTCGTTATTTGCCCTTCTTGTCTTAAAAAAAAAAAGAAAATAAAGAAACTATGGTCATTTAGATATGGTGTAATATCATGGTTAATTGCTTAAACTTTGGAACCTACCTATTTAAAAACAGAGTTGGAGGCTGTGCAGGCCTCTACATCTTGATAGAAGAACAATGTTTAGTATGTTGCCCATTTATCTTAGAACAAGCCCTTTTTTTTCGTTATTACAGGTTGCTGCATTATCTGTGGCACTGTTTCGGGCCTTGAATCTTACCACCAGGTTAGCTGCTATTTTTCCTATTCTCATTACAGCTAAATAGCCTCTATTGTTCTTCTACTGACTGTTTTATTATCCGTTACTCTGGCTTCTGAATGACGATTATGCTTAAATGCTCTAAGTCCTAACTTGTTGACCATGAGGATTCATGTCAATGTGTAAGTCAGAGGGAGGGAGTTAAGCTGTGTAGAGCATTTAAACTCTGAAACTGTCTCAAGTCAGTTGAATTATTTTTATGACTTGTGTTCCGCAGTTCGTATTAAGTGAGTTCTGTTTCTCATTTTTCTGTACATATTTAGTTAGCTGCTAGAGCTATTGCATCGTGATGTTAACACCTTTGTCAACGAATTGACTATTGTTGGAATAAGGAAGTGCATACACATAACCTAGCTAAGTGCTGACAATTCAAGTTTCCCTGTTTTTGACACATTTGTGGAAGTCCCCTTCTGCAGACTTTTATTTTGGTAACATGCGGCATGGTCTAGGAAGTTAGGTGACAATCTTGCATTAGAACGTCTCTCTTGTACAGGTTCTTTACTGTATTTCAAACATGAAACCCCCCTGGTGGTAGGTATACCAAAAGGACAATTTAAGCTGCTTATGTTTTCCATTCTCGATCTTGTGAGCTTTAAGAAAGCCCCAAAGATTGCAAGTTTTTAATCTCATGACAAATTACCTTCAAGATATCTGAAGACATTCATTGCAGGTTCGTATCAATCTTGGATGTGGCTTCTTTGAAGCCTGAAATTGAGAAATCATATCCCTCTGGTAAAGGCTCTAGTAGGGCTGGTAGCGGGATATTTAGCTCGTCAACATTGATGGTGGCTGGACCAAAGTGTTCTCCTTTCTCTCCTGCTAAATCTATGGCTGATGGCAAGCATAATGTTTCCGATAAGATTTCAACATCTGCTGGCCAAGCTACCAATGACAAGTCTAGTGAAACTATTACAGATAAGTCTAATAAAAGAATGTCAGCATCAACATCAGATGCTCTGGGTGATTCTAATGATGCATGTATTATAAAAAAAGAGCGGCCAAAGAGAAAAGGGGACCTTGAATTTGAGATGCAGTTGGAAATGGCTCTTACTACCACTGCAGTTGAAATTGCTAGGAACACTATGGTCTCAGATGTGAAGGATGTAGGAAGTACTTCATCAAATGTATCACCGTTCAAAAAGAAGAAAATTAAAGCAGAAGAGTGTTCAACTTCCTCTCATGGAATATCAACTGCTGTTGGATCTAGGAAAGTAGGAGCACCTCTATACTGGGCAGAGGTCTACTGCAGTGGTGAGAACCTGACTGGGAAGTGGGTGCATGTTGATGTCGTAAATTCAATCACTGATGGAGAGCAAAATGTGGAAGCTGCAGCAGCTGCATGCAAGTTGCCTTTAAGATATGTTGTTGCTTTTGCTGGAAATGGAGCTAAAGATGTGACACGCAGGTTTCCAGTTCTCGCTGCTTTGGTGTTACGAATTTCATTGAGTGCTGTAGTTTCTCTTAGGTTTAGTTCTGCTAGTCATTGTTTTATATATAATCTTAATCATTTTATCTGCAGCATTTATGCTTTCATATTTTATGGTTTGTCCATGTTGATTTACTCCTTGGTTTCATTACTATATAGTTACTTTTTTCATACCATCATTGTTTCACACACGGAATCTTAAACCATGAGTACTGGGTTTACCCCTTCCTTACATAGACGAGATGCAAACCATGAGTACTGGGTTTCTTTTAAAATTTGTTACTTAATCATCATAGTCCTCATCCAATACCCCACTTGTGGGATGAGATTGGGTATGTTGTTGTTGAATCATTATAGTCCTCATCATTTTATTTATGACCTAAAGTACTCCTATTATTATCATTACACTTTATTTTTGCTTTGCTCTTAAAACTCTGATAGACCCGGTGCACTTTTTAACGCTTTTCACCTTTGATGACATTGGATCAATCAGAAGCTTTTAAATTAGTTGGAGGAGTCTGTAAGAATGAGATTAACTGGTAGATGCTTCTGCCTAATATATCTTTCAATTTTCTTGTCAGGTACTGTACAAAGTGGTACAAGATAGCATCTGAACGAGTCAACTCAATTTGGTGGGATGCAGTATTGGCACCATTAAAGGAGTTGGAGTCGGTTGCCACCAGTGATGTTGTTCATTTTGCACAAGGAGGTAATGATTGTCTGCTGGATATGTGTGAACATAGTGATAGAGAACTCTTGAAAAATTCTTTACACGGAATTCTTTTACAGCAACCAGGAGCTCTCTCGAAGATATGGAGTTGGAAACTAGGGAACTGACTGAACCTCTTCCAACAAATCAACAAGTATAACAAACACAAGTATTTGCTAAAATGTGACTACGTACTTGTACGGCCAATAGATTTGTTTTGAACTAATCTTTTCTGCAGGCTTACAGAAGCCATCACCTATACATAATTGAAAGATGGCTTAACAAAAATCAGATACTCTACCCCAAAGGACCAGTATTAGGTTTTTGTTCTGGTCATCCAGTATACCCACGATCCTGTGTACGAACACTCCAAAGAAAGGAAAGATGGCTTCGTGAGGGGCTCCAAGTGAAAACTAATGAGATACCCGCAAAGGTTTTGTTTGCACATAAATCTTTTGTGTGTCTGCATTATGATTTTTGATTGTCCTCAACTCTGCAAGTACCATAATCTGCTAGTTTATGCTCAGGTTCTAAAGCATTCCGGAAAGCAGAACAAAGGACAGGATGTTGAAGATGATGATTATGGCGAGGGTGATTGTGAAGGAACTGTCGCTCTTTATGGACAGTGGCAAACTGAACCACTGTTTCTTCCTCCTGCAGTAAATGGCATTGTACCTAAGGTGAAGCCTTCTAAGTGATACACATGTTGATAAAGTTGAGATTTATTTGGGATTTGACGTTTTATGCTAAACTATAGCTATAACAAAATAAGATCAATATTTGTTTGGAACCATCTTAGATTGACTATTTTCCTCTTTTCCCATCCGAGAATCTCCATCTGCTCTAAGTGGGAGCATGCTAGAATCTTATGATAGCTTGATTGTTCAAAAGTTTGTCTATTTTCCCTTTGCATCTTCAACTTTCCAAAAGCCCAGATCTGCATCAATCCTATTTCGGGTTCAGAGCCTCTCCAGTAAGGATCCATTTAATCCTTTCACAACATCATGTAAAGCTCTGGATTTCTTTTGACAGATCCATAGCATGTAAACCTTGTTAATCCATATAGTTTATGCATCTTTCATATAGCTAATTCTCATATCTCTGTATTCTCCTTCTGTTTAAGAATATTTTGTTTTCAATAATGAGTTACAGACAGAGGCATCTGCCATTATTTGAGTCTGGACAGATTTAATGTTTGCCGAACTTTCCATGATCTTATGTCTTAGCTACTGGTAGTTCCATTATCATCATTCCCTGTGCCTTGGGATTTCTCTCCCAACTAAGATAATTTCTTTTTCCCTTTGCTTCTTGACCTTATAAACATGATGAAAAATAACTTCAGGATTTTGGAGATTAAACACTTAAATGACATGGATAAGTTATTGTGCCCATATAAGAGAACAGATTTTTATAGAATTTCAATATTTTGTTTATAGTTAAAGGCAATTTGTTAACATCCTTCAGGTGTGCTTAATTAGTCCAATTGTTCATTTGCAATTCGGAACTTTGAAATCTCTTCTTGCTAGAAATGTTAATTAAACCGATCTTAGGTTCGTTTGTTGGCTTCTTGAGATGGTTTTATAGAGCAGTTGTTTGAGAAGGTTATCTGTCCCTGTTCACACATTCTACATGTTATGGTATGTGCTTCTTTTCAAATATGTATCAGATAGAATAATTGGTTACAACATTTAGCTCAATTTTTTGATTTGTTTGCCGATCTCGTCTTTATGGCTGTTTTTGGCTAGAATGTGACAGTTGCTGTTTTTTTTTCCTAGAATGAGCGTGGTCAAGTGGATGTCTGGTCCGAGAAGTGCCTTCCACCCGGTACAGTCCACTTGAGATTGCCAAGGTTGGTTCCTGTTGCTAAAAGGCTGCAAATAGATTTTTCACCTGCTATGGTTGGATTTGAATTCCGGAATGGTCGATCTCTACCTGTGTATGAGGGGATTGTGGTGTGTACCGAGTTCAAGGATGCAATTCTTGAGGTAATTAAATTGCATAACTGTAATATATTTTCATTGCTTGGTTACATATTTTTGAGGTCGCCCCCACCAATCATGTTTCCGTGGCAAAATTCACCTTCATGCCTCAAAATTTTTTCGTTCAAATGCTATCAAATATGTCCAAAACCATTACTGTATTTGAAGCAATCCGGTAGAACTAATGTTGAATTCGTTGAAATGTTATCAGGCGTATGCTGAAGAAGAGGTGAGAAGAGAGGCCAAGGAGCGGAGAAGGACTGAAGCAGAAGCTCTTTCTAGGTGGTATCAGCTTCTTGCATCGCTTATTACCCGACAGAGGTTACACAACTGTTACGTAGACGGGGCCTCACAATCAGCAGTCAATAGTGCAGCGTCCAACGATAAATTCTCCTTACTAGCTGGTGGCAGTGAGAACGCGAGGAGCGCTCATCAAGAAAAATCTGAGATTGCCAAATCTAATAGTCCATCATTTGTACTTGCAGAAAACCATGAGCATGTTTTCCTAGTAGAAGATCAGACTGTTGATGAAGAAAGTTCAACAAGGACGAAACGATGTCGTTGTGGCTTTTCAGTTCAATATGAGGAGTTGTAGAGCTTTAAATCTCTCAATTTTAGTATGAGTAGTTAGAGAACTTATTCTCTTATTTTATCTCATGCAAGTTGGGTTGTAAGTTGAGGTTGATAGAAATACTAATGTATGATTGTATGTAACATCAGATCATGACAACAATCTGTCTTTTGTATAATATCGGTTTGGTATGAGCTTAAATAATGCGATATGGTTACTGGTAAGTGAAGATTCATATAACTGACCTCGACTTACCTGGAATCAAGACGTCACCGTTGTGTATGAAACATGTGTGTGCTTCCTACTATTGTCCAAAACAAGACAATATTTTTGCAATTTCAGTTTCAGTTATTGTTTCAACTTCAACCAAATAATATCCTTTTATGGGAAGGATAAAAGTAAAAGAAATACTTTTGGAATAATTATTCAGTAAATAAAATGAGCCTCTTTTGAGCAAACTAAAATTTTATGAAAAGACATCAGACCATAGTCTAAAATTTTGTAGTATTGCAATGTTAAATGACAGTCAAATATTTTGCTAGCAAGATTGAGAAGTATTTGAGCTATCATTAGATTCGAGTCTAACATTGTCCGGAAGATATTTGCATAACTTATTAAAATCTAAGACTTAAAAAGGGGTCCTTTACTTCTACCACTAAATAAGCAGGCCAAAATTATACAACTATACTAAGAGGAAACTTTGATGCTGACCATACACAAAGATGTGATCTTTATCATCCAACAACATTTTCCTAACAGGAAAATGTTCAAATACAAAAAGTGGTCCATGGTCCAAATTACATATGTCCTAATGCAAATAGATATTGTATACTTAATACTTCTTCCAAAATTAGTTTTCATATGTTTTTCCCCAAATAACAACATATTTAGTCTACTCCCATAAGTGAGATCTGACGGAAGTGATATGTACGCAATTTATCCCTACCTTGTAAATGTAGCTTATAAAAGATTCTTTCACTATCTCTGGATACAGAAGAAAATTCCAACAATAAGTTGCAACCAAGGACTTGCAATGAATCAAGATTCCAAAACCAAGTGGGGACCTTAAGCAACTTTGACAAAGACATTACCAATTCATAGGAAATTTTAGAAGATAAAAGAGATAATGTCTTGGACAAAGACTATCTAGATTTTTTTTGTACATGTGATGTTTTTGGTTCACATAACATGTCACAAATCCACTTTCCCACTGTCTCCATTTTTATATCAATCTCTTATCCAAATATTCTCCTTTCTTTCAACTTCACTTCCAGCACACACTCACTTTATCAGTCACCATCAAGCACCACAATTGAATTTATCAACATAAAGAAAAGAAGGTTCACTTGTATAATTTCTTGAAAACCAAGAGTTAGGTCTCAACCATAAATTATAAAATGGACTCTTCCAGCATTTTCTTTTCCTATAAAATAAATATATGACTTTACTCAACCTCAAAAGCTAGCTCGTAGAATTAGAATTGTTCACAACTATATAAGACGACAACAATCTATTTGGAGCGTTGACAACAACATGGGGGCCAATATTGTTAAACTATGAAAAAGAATAGAGTCTAGTTCAAATACAACGTCAAGAAAATAAACGTGATCCAACTCAACTTCAAAATATAGCTCATAGAATGAAGATTGTCTGGACTATATATATAAAAAGACAACAATCCATTCCCTTAACCAATGTAGGACACTTCAATGGATGATATTAGGATTAAGCATTGAACAAGAAGTACATCCTCTTCTAACAAGAACTAAAAATAAAACACCAATCAAGAAAAAAAGAAGACTAATACCTACCTAAATAAGAAGAAAAAACACAACACAACAAAGTCAAATGAAGTAATAACATCCCACAAATTTTCAGTGTGAATCTTGAATCAACAAGCATTAAACAAGTACACACTCTTCTAACAATCAATATTTCTCAGCTACAAGAACTACACACCAATCACTACAACTACAACATCAACCAAGAAAAACTTAAGACATAACACAGTCATAAAGATTCATCACCATCAACAAAGTCCACAAATCTTCAGCTTCACTCTACACCATTTTGTGCTGGCTGTGGCTTAACCTTCCTATCTACTGGGAATCTGGAACCAACAAGTACAGGCTCTCCAAACAATCTACATAGCACAGTTAAACGAAACACAACTCATTACAACATCAACATCAACCAAGAAAACTTTAAGACATAACAGAGTCATAAAAGTCATCACCATCAACAAAGTCTGCAAATTTTCAGCTTCACTCTAAGCCATTTTGTGGTGGCTGTGGCCTAATCTTCCTCGGCCTACCTCTAGGCCTTCCGGTTTTCGAAACAGGAGCTAAGTTACTAGGGACAATTGTTGGTTTTGGTTTCTTGGGAGTAGGTGGTGCATTGGGGTCCTTTTTGGGGCGACCTCTTGGCTTTGGAGCTGCAATTTCTGTTCCTTGTGGCAATGCAGTTTTGGGTTTTGGCGGTCTGCCGCGGCCACGCTTAGGGGGTGCATCTGGACCAGGTTTAATGTAGTTGTTTTTTAGGAAAATAAGTTCACCAGTTTGTTTCATTCTATCCAAATGGTAAGTTAGCAACTTTGAGTGTGCATCATTCATGTTTCCATACTTAGATTCAATGTACTTTGTTATTGATGACTTGTTTGAGCCTTCTTTTTGTTGTAGTGCATCAAGGGCCTCATAAATCATCTGATAATTAAAACCAACATCCCAAAAGTTAATTTTTTTGTAATGAAATAAATAATTAAGAAAAAAAAGACATGCAGATCTGTGTTTTTTTTTTTTTAAAAAAAAAAAAAGCATTCTTGATGATCATGTGATCATGTGGGAGCCATTAAAGAAGTAAAAAAGCAAAAAATTAAGAACTAGACAAAAGTTGTTCCTGTCTCTTTAATAAACTGTTCTTTATTTTCTCTTTTTCCAAAGTTTTCTAGGGATTCCAAATTTCATTTTTGGCACTAACAAGTGCAAGAATCTACATTTTTGAAAAGCCAAAATTCAAGAAAAACCCAGTTGTACTGCACAAAAGTTACAATTTTGCTTGAAGAAAAATGGCTACTTCTTGTTTTTCTTCCTTCTTCCTATACCAACAGAAACCTTAAGTGAAACACTAAAAAGGAAACAACTTGAGCTAAAAAAAAAACTGGCTAGAAAGCAAGGAACTTTGTACTCCCTCAATTTCAATTTATTTGTCTGATTTTGATTTGACATGAAATTAAAAAAAAAAAAAAAAACTTTCGAATATTTGTAGTCTAACTAAAGATACTTAAATATCTTAAACATATGTGTCAAAAATTAAAACTAAAGAGTTGTCAAAACGGGAAAAAAACATTCTTTTTAAACTAGTACTTAAGTTTCTGAAACATGCATACTTCATGTAAAACTAAACAAAGAAAGAACATCTAAATTATGTGAAGAAAGGGTCAAAATTCATTAAAAACAATAAAAAAAGCAATCTTTTCTCCAATTTCTCCAAAAAGTTCAAATCTTTCTTCTAAAACCAAGAAAAAAAACAACACCCCATCTGATATAATGTGAAAAAGGGTCAAAATTTTGAGAAAAAATAGAACATAAACATGATTTTTAGCAGAAAATATCAAAGAAAAAAAAGGGGTCAATGTGAAACTATGAAAAGTTGGTATTTTTTACCTGCGGGTATTCAGTATGAATCTTGTTGACAAATTCAGTAGCCATTGAAACTTGCAGAGAGAGAGAGAAATGTCCCCACAAAGAGATGGAGAGAGAGAGTGAGGACAATGTCAGCTTCAAAAGCACAGTGAATAAATTGCTACTATACTAGTACTAAAGAAATTTAAAAAAATACAGAGAGCTTATCCACAAAGAAATTCAAATAAAAATACTCCTTGTTTCAATTTGAGAAAAGACATAAATTCCACCCTAAACTAATACTTTTTTTAAAAAAAAGACTCTTAAACTTTGCGGGGTCCTAACACCCCCTGAACAATTTAAAAGTAATAACATTGCCTCATTTTTCGATCAAACCCAGTTGCGAGAAAAGGTGTGATTTTCACGCCCCAATCTCAAATTGCCACGTGTTATATGTTATAAATTATAAAAATAAATATGAAAAAAGAATTTTCTTTATTATAAATAAAAGAAAAAATATTTTCCAACCGCTCCCCCACCCCAACACCTGTCCACTCCTATCTACTTCTCCCCGTTCCCTAATCCATTATTTTTATGCTATTATCATTGTAATTTTAGGAAAATAATCATCATTTTATTCTATTTCTCTATTCTTGAAACTATACAAATACTTCTATGAGCACCAAGAGGCCTTTCGCCTCCGATGGCTGAAGCAACCATGACAAACCACCATTAATCTGCCATTATCGTCGGAAAATACTTTTTCGTCGGATAAAATGGTGACTAACAATGACCTTCTTTCTCTTCATTTTTTTTTCATTTTTGTTATCTTTTCATCATCTCCGTCAAAAAAATCAAATGTCGACGATGATAAACTGTACCATCGCAATGACGAAGTAGACAGGAGAAGCAAATGACGAGTCCAGAATTGGGGATGACGTAATGGAGTATTCGTCTTGTGAAATTGAATCGAAGTTCAAGAAATACTACAGTGCTAACTCGGCCATGGACACTCCAACAAGCTTCAATGGTTGTTAATGGTGTTTGAATTGATTTGGGGAAGATGAGTCTTTTTCTTTTAAAAAGAATTCAATCTGAAATGCCACATGGCTTTTTTATATTGGTTAGAGGCTGTTTTTTAAACTACTCACGCGCTCTTGCAATGTGAGAACACAGCAGGTGCAAATATAAGTGAAAATGGCGTATTAAGTTTGGCTGAAAGTAGTTTAGTGGGGTAATAGGACTTCCGCAAAGTTAAGGTGTCTTTTTGAAAATCTGGGACAACTTCAGTGGTGACTTTATGTCTTTTCTCTTTCAATTTAATTGTCATACTTTTTCTTGATCAGTCTAAAAAGATACCTTTTTTTATAAGGGGCCGAGCCGAATCAATTCCGATTGGTTACCGAGTTTGGGGGGGGGGGGGTCCGAGCGGGGTGGTCCAGGTAACCGGTTCAGGAGTGACATGACACTATCGGATTGGATTGATTCCGGGCCACGGGTAGTCCAACTAAAACTGTGTGGGTCAGGTTTTGTGATGAATCCAGCCCAATTCTGCCCTCTCTATATGAGTCGGTCTAGTTCGGGCAGAAATAGATTTGGTATGATTTAGTTCCTCCTTAGTTTTAATATTCTACCTGATAAATTTAAGACCACAATTCAAATGATTTCGTGTTCAGTAAAATTAAGACACTTAAATTGAGACAGAGGAATTATAGAGAAGGAAACAAAATGTTAATAATTTTTAGAAGGAGATGATGAGAGGCTTAAGATTCATGTATTGGACAAAAATCCAACTGTTGTAAATCTTTATTACAAAGGATAGATAACTTGGATTTTGCTTGTCTTTGTTGTGTAGCATTGAACTGACTTTTATCATAGGACTGATGAAATACAACATTTTGAACTATGTTATGAAATACAGATATATCTTCATCTTCTCTGATAAATTTCCTCTCAACGAACATCTCAATTTTCCCTTAGTTTCCATCTTCTTCGAGCTAAGCTCCTAGATTAACTTTTCATTCGAGATTCTCCGTTTGCATCATTTTGTTCTCCAGTTTTGGCGCATCGCCTGTACTTTAGCTCATTTCAATATTCTATTCCATTTTACAAGTATAAAACCTTCAACTTCCATTCCCCATTAGGGAAACATATCAAGAGTTATATAAGTAACAATATATTTATCAGAAATCTGCTTTGTATAAGAAGAATAAAATGTTGCTTTAGACTTTTTATACACACATAAAAATATCAAGGATCCAAAGATACAAACGAGTTACATAGCATTAAAGGATGAAAATCATTTTGGGATTTTTTTTTCTAATGTGAGTACAGCTTATGAACTATATTTTTCACAGGAGTTCGGAATATCGATTAGTCCCTTCATCTAGATATCTACAGTATTGAGTTACAGGCACCTTCTAATATGTCTTGTTGTTGTCATCTTGGCTCCCAACATCCCTGGGTGACACTTCGTCCACCATGAACCTCCAGCTATCTCCCTCTCCTATTTCCCATTGTCTTTTCAATTCAAGAATGGTTTTCGATGCAGCAGCTGCAATGGCAGGGTTGTCATCTTCTGCTAGTCTCTACGGACACGTAACAAAGCCTTCCGTTATCTTTAGAGTTGACTGATGTCAATAAGAGAAAATGTAGTTCACGGAAATGGCATGATAAGACATCAGTTTTCCATTACAAATTACCTGCAGAGCTCCCATGCCAGCATTTCCTAAAGTCCACATGGACGGTGCAGCTGAGAGTGCATTTGCTAATGCTTTCCTACACGATGAAATTTACAAGTGTTCGAGTCATAGATTAGATCTAAAATGACTAATACTGTACTAATCAAAACAAGTAAAAGACAAATAAAACAGACGAGGACAGTAAAACGCCTTCATCTTTGTCTCAAGATGATATCAGACAAAAAAGCTGAAATCGCTTCAATCTATTATATGAACGGGTTACAGATCCGATCTTTAAGAGCCTCGTAAGTTAAACAATTTCTTAACTACCAAAAAGTAAGGTTGAACTTAAGCTGGAAATAATAGTTATACTCCCTCCGTTTCAATTTGTTTGTCTTACTTTTCTTTTCAGTCCGTTTAAAAAAGAATGTCTCTTTCTTTTTCATTGGCAACTCTTTGATTTCGACGTTCCACATGACATGTTTAAGAACACAAGATTAAAGGACATTTTGGTACATTCTACGTATCTTTAATTTAAGTCCACAAGATTCAAAAGTCTTCTTTGGTTTCTTAAATGTCATGCCAAGTCAAAACTAGACAAACAAATTGAAATGCCTCGGTATCATCCAAAACAAAGTGCAGTTGATTTTAAGGAGCAGAAACATTATTTTGGGAGCCTCAAGTACGAAATATGTGACGTTTAATTGCACAGATTAGAAATGACAGTGCGAAATAGAATACAACAGAGTCTAATTCCTTTCATAGAAATGTCAAAAGAGGATAAACAAAGCTAACCTTGTATTTACATCTGGAGAACTTGAACACTCAGCCAGCAAGGATACACTACTTTTACCATCCATTGCATCAAGATCTATAAGTGTTCCTACCAACAACTCGAGCTGCTTGAATCAGGAAATTTATAAAAGAAATGAGATGTGGAAGAGAGCATTGATACATCAAAGGGAATCAGACTTAGTCATTATTATCAATTTAAGCTTTTTTAAGTTGGGACCTCTTCTGGATCAGTATAGTCAATTCCATCAGCTTCGGAAAGTGCAGATGCTATATCCCAATAAGCTTCCTGAAGGTATTAACATATAATTATACATTTTGGAAGTATTCATTTTGTAAAGACATGGCACCTGGGCCTAACTCAATCCCAAAAGCTAGCTCATGAGGGGAGGTTTGCCCAAGTCCATATAAGGAGACCACCAGTCCATTCCCCAACCAATGTGGGACTTTTACCCACTCTAACACCCCCCTTCACACTCAACCCCAAAAGCTAGCTCATGAGGGGAGGTTTGCCCAAGTCCATATAAGGCGACCACCAGTCCATTCCCCAACCAATGTGGGACTTTTACCCACTCTAACACCCCCCTTCACGCCCAGACCCGACTGGAGCGTGGACCGGGAGCCCAAATGGGGATGGACCTGGCTCTGATACATGTAAAGATATGGCACCTGGGCCAAACTCAACCCCAAAAGCTAGCTCATGAGGGGAGGTTTGCCCAAGTCCATATAAGGAGACCACCAGTCCATTCCCCAACCAATGTGGGACTTTTACCCACTCTAACACATTTAATTCATTAGAACTTCAAAAGTAGACAAAGCTCAATACCTGGATAGCAGTGAGGCGATCAGCAGAAACTTCCCCGGGAAGAAACTCCAGAGTTTTCCCATTCTTCTCAAGTGTAATATGCCTTGTTTTCTCTGTATCTATGGAACTTCTTTTCCTGAACAGAGGACAGATACCAGTACGGAGCAGAAATGAAGATTTAAAGTCAGATGCAATATGTTCCTTTTCCGTTATTACTACTAGGATGCCAAATTACTGTTTAAACTTACAATTTGCACATCTTGCTCACCATCCTATCATGAATGTTCTTGACAAACTGCAAAACCACAAACCACAAACCAAACACAAGAAACTATGAAGGAAAAAGAAATATAGAGTAACGAGTGCAGTCATAGATAAAAGAGGAGGAAGTAAATAAACATATCTTCATACAACACATAATAATTAATATGAAAGATCATATCCATTTTGTGCAATAACCGTACCTCCAGAGCCATCAGAGAATCCTCCATTGCGCGCTGTTTTGCCACAAAGTCAGCACGTCTTAAATCAGCCTGATTATTGGGAAAAAGCAGCAGCTTTTAGATTATTTATCTTAGACACCAAGTAATTTTGATGAACCTATGTGTATGCAAAGCAACGTAAATTTATAGCAAAGACAGTGATGTCATCAACAAGCTGCTATCTGCTCTCGAAGTTCCAAATCAGTAGCAGAAGTCAAGCAGATCAATAAAGATTTGAACTTTCGAATTATCAATGAAAATGCTAAACACAATACATGTCTAATCTATTGATAACCTTGTTGAATACAATGTGCCTTGTACTAGGAAAAGTTGCTGCATTTTGAGGTGAAAACATGTTCTGCTAGTTTTAGTCTGAATGTATTGAACATCACTTCCACACTCAGTTTAGGTCCCCTGACTCATAGATTAGATCTTCAATTACATGTGCTGCTCGACACATTACAGCTTTGATCACATGTACCTCAGCTTCAATACGTTCGTTTTGGAATTAAGTACTAGTAACAGAGAATGCTTAAAAACTTGCAATTTGTCTGTGCTCCAAAGATTATAACCTTTTAGTGCATTTTGTATCTCCAATTAGAAACCCCTACCTATCTGGGGACTGGGATTATGCAATTACCTCTCTAATGGGTCGTCAATTTGGTGGAGCCATTAAAATGCATTTGAAAATGTATATCTAACACATGCTTCATCTTAGCCAAGTTAAATTACAACATGGCAAAATTATTTATTTTAATTTTCCAAGAAAAAGATTCTCTCCACATTGCCTCCAGCTACCTTAGGGAAAAAGTGAAAAAATGCACTGCACGAATTTATACGAACAAGTGAAGAAATACACCTCCAAGGCACCATCGCTCCAGTGTCGATCAGCAGCTTTCTTCAGTCTCGTTTGAGCTATGTTTTTAAGAATCTGCTAAGCACAATTAATAAGCATTCACAATGAAAAGATGGTGATGAAATATCTTATGGTAGATAATTATATTACAAACTCTCTTACAGTGGCAACATGCTGGATTCTTTCGGCTCTTTTCTTGACATCATGATCAACTTTCTCAGTATCTTCCCGTGCCCGAGCTAATTGAAGAAAGAAAAGAAAAGGGATCAATCAGAATCTCAGGAGTGTATCACCAACATCAAATGACAAAAGTTATTATCCAAATGCTATTGTCAACTATCTCCTTCACGAATACACTATCCCAAGCAACATTCATCGAAGTACTGAACTTTGGTTCCCAGCATGAAAATTGCAAATAGCCAGTTGATTATGATTCTTTTATCATGTACAAAGCTTGAGAACCGGGTGAAGAATCTTACCGTCAAGCTTAAGAAATTCTGAACCAAGAAACGCAATATCTTGGCGCGCACGGGCATCCATTCTCATTATTTCCCTGTTAGGTAAAAATAAATTAAAAAGATATTTGACATGAAGCTAATGTATCATATTTCATCCGATAAAGTAGTTTCGAAGATGATGTATAGAGGTATTTGACAAATACTGGTATATAATGATGGGGCCGACAAGTAGAACACCTTGAGGTAGCAAACATCAAACAAACACTTTCTCAATGTGTCAGGACTCGTGATTACCAATTATCTCTCAGTGTCCGATTGAAATGAATAATAATCTCTCTAATATTTTCTAGGTAGAGACATAAAGAAACATTTACACAGCTACAGGACATTCAGATTGATTCTACAGTACAGTCAACTGTATCAAAATCTCATTTTTGAATAATGAGCCAGTCCTCTACCTTCAACCTAAGTGGAGGCTCAAAAACTATATCCTCGTATCTTGAACCCCAATTCAAAGCTAAAGAAGTCTTCTCAAATTCACAAAACCAAAGGTAAAAATAGACAAATTCCAAATATACAACAAATGACAAAATGTTATTTTTTTTTCAATAAAAAGGCTGGGAAAAAAGGTGGTGAGGACTATAATCAAGTTTTTAGACCTCTCTGAGGTTTTTGTGGGTGTATAAAGTACTCCCTCTATTCCATTTCACATGACAAAATTTCTGTATCAAAGAATGATAGCTTTCGAGATTTGGAAATAATTTATTTTTGCGTTTCTCATTTTACCTTAATGGAATGTTTTTATAGCCTTGAAAAACTCATGGCATGTTTAACACCACAAGTTCCACCAAACTTTATTTCTTGAACTCCGCACCCAATCAAACATCGCCATATAAATTGAAACGGAGGTAGTAACTATTTTAAACTGGTGCAAGACTTGAATAAATAATGCATAAAATGTCAGGCACATATTGTACCTAGAAAGCAGCACAATATCATTCTTAGCCCTTTCATTCACAAACTTGGCATCGTTGTAAGCAAATTTACAAGCTTCCGCAATCGCCTGACTAAAAGGAATAACTTTCCCAACTGTGCTTGCTTGATCATTTTCTTGTACACTACAAATATATAGTCCAGGGATGAACTAAAATTAAAATAATTCAACACAAGAAATCCAAGAAGCAACATTATAATAGTGTTTGTATTTTCGAACTAAAACTAATAATAATGACACTGTCTTAAATTTTCATTTGTAGAAAGTTCTTTTCATATTTTTGCTGGTATGCATTGATCGAACATTTGTTGTTGAACAATCTTACCTAGAGATGTTGGAACAATCACCACTGTTTCTGGCACACTCTGTCTCAGTATCGCATGTTTCTGTTGAGCGACATAACACAGGAGATCTCCTGAAGATGGCACGGTTGCTTAATTTTCCGCATGCCTCCCAGAACCTCTTATTAGAAAACTTCAGTCTTGGCATATTAGAATATCCATTGTGTTTGCTATGTTCAGTCCCTTGACTGTGGCTGTGAACCTTAGGGTGTTGAGGTGATTTGGCAGAATAATAAATGATCCCATTTGGGGTAGCCATGGTTATCTACGAGACAGTACAAGCCAAAAGCAAAATTCTTGGCTGTATCCGCAGAGGTGAAAAAATATTTAACAAAGCATTAACCGAAAACTTGAAAGGCAAAACAAATTCTAACAAAATAAGATTCTTCCCTTTGAACTCAAAATAATTGTCTATTATCAAATGGATACTGACATAAATAAGACAAAGGTTGCTCTACAATGACCTCACTGGTAGAATGTACCACAAATTAAAAAAAGATAATCAAATTCCAAAGTATTAAGTATTTTTTTGCAAAAGTAGTGTTGCCAAAGTCGTGCTTAAAACGCACTTAAGCCCTGAACGAAGAGAAAAACATGTCGAGAGCTTCGCCTCGCTTAACGGGCTTCAGTGTCGTCATCCGTACTCTATATATAGGATGATATAATCTAAGCTTTCCCTCAAGTTTGTGCTTAGATTTGGAAACTGCCTTTTGGCGATACAAATTAAAAGTTTTTTTTACTGCTTTGCATTTAATGGTCCTCGTTGCCAACAGTTCATACAAATACTTTAGCACACAGATTTTTATACAATGAATATGGATTCGAGACTAGTCATATACTTTTCAATCATAAATGGCAATCAGGATCACCGAAAAAAGCACCTATGCCTGCATAATAGCTAGTAACTTCAAAGCACCCCAGCCTTCACAAGACCCTCAGAAGTTCAGTACTAAAGATTTGACCACAATTAGTGATGTCCCCTCAAATCTCCCTTTCTTAACCAAAGACTCAATTGAAGGGTAAGTGAACTTAGTTCCCAATAAGGAAACAATTTAAGTGCCTATGAGTACCCCTCCATGTCAATTCATATGACACTTTTGCGGGATTTCAGAAAATCATAGACATCACTCATTTCTATCTAATCATATTGAATGTGTTCCACCAGTCATCGAAAAATGTAGTTAGTTATCAATGTTCTTTATTTCTTTACACTTTTTCCAGCAAGAGCTTCTCAAGATGAAATCTGGAAGAATTTGATGGACACCTACATGGCAAGCTATCAAATAAAGCTAAGCAAAACAGGAAAATCCTCAGTTTCAGCAACCAAGAGGTACCACTTATGAACAGTATGAGGGGACAATAAAGATGAAATCTTGGAAGAATTTGATGGAAACCCACATGAAAACCAATCAAAATAAAGCTAAGCAAAACAGAAAAATCCTCAGTTTCAGCAACCAAGAGGTACCACTTATGAAGAGTAAGAGGGACAATAAAGATGAAATCTTGGAAAACTTTGATGGACACCCACATGGAAACCAATCAAAATAAAGCTAAACAAATAGAAAAATCCTCAGTTTCTGCAACCAAGAAGTATCACTTATGAACAGAATGAGGGGCTACAGTAAAGATGAAATCTTGGAAGAATTTGATGGACACCCACATGACAATCAATCAAAATATAGCTAAACAAGCAGAAAAATCTTCAGTTTCAGCAACCAAGAAGTATCACTTATGAACAGAATGAGGGGCTATAGTAAAGATGAAATCTTGAAAGAATTTGATGGACAACCACATGACAATCAATCAAAATATAGCTAATCAAGCAGAAAAATCCTCTCAGTTTCAGCAACCAAGAGGTACAACTTATGAACAGAGTGAGGGTACAATAAAGATGAAATCTTGGAAGAATTTGATAGACACCCACATGGAAATCAGTCAAACTAAAGCTAAACAAGCAGAAAAACCCTCAATTTCAGCAAACAAGAGGTATAACCTTTGTTAACAGAGTGAGGGTACAACAAAGATGAAATCTTGAAAGAATTTGATGGACACCCACATGGAAAAATAAGCAAAACAACTCAAAATTTTCATAATGGTACAAGAAAGACAGATGAATGAAGTAAGTCAATAGCACATTAAGGAAAAGACTTACCTTTGCTACCAAGCACAGAGAGAAGGAGAGGTGTGTGTGTGTGGAGGGAGGGGGGGCGTGGGGAGGGGGGGGTTAGTAAAGATGAAATCTTGGAAGAATTGATCCACATGGGAAAATAAGCTAAATAAAGCAAAGCAACTACAAAATTTTCATCTAGTAACAAGAAAGATAGAAATGAGGAATCAAGTCAATAGCACATTAAAGAAAAAGAATTTACCTTTGCTACAGAGTACAGAGAGAGAGAGAGAGAGAAAGGGGGTGGGGGTGGTGGAAGTATATTTGGCTAAAGGGAAAGAGGGGTCCTTACTGAAATTGGAATGGTGAAGAAAAGAGTAAGCATTGCAAAATTGAAGAATTTGTGGCCACAAGCATAGCATATGGACCCTTATTGGCCAACACTACCTACCAAAAGAAAATTAACTACTGGGGTATGGTAGTTGGAATAAGAGAAACACTCATTTGCAATTGGAATATTTGTATAAAAAATTCTAGATAATTGTCTTGTATGTAAATTTTGTACTTTAGTTATAGGTAAATAATAGTAGTAGTATGTATTTCATCTTTACTTATAGCAACTGCTGAAGAATTGAGGTCTCGAGAAATAAAAATGCTAGGTGATTTTTTCTGTTTTATTCTTGGTGGATAGAGTTGCCAGATACTTGTTAGTGGGAGGCAATATAGTTCTTAACCCTCTTCATTGACCACTATGATACACCCGTGGGTGCTTTTGACAGTTGTATTCATCATGTGTTTGTGTGCTAGTGTAGCAAAGAATTGTGAAGTTGGCTGTGTTGATTTCGAATACATGTTGTAAAAACAGATACTAGCAACTGAAAAATCTTTAGAAATTTGTTATGCTACTAAAAATTTGGTAGAAATTTTGCCCTTTTGCTTAGTTAGAATGAAGAATGTTCTTTTAACAGTTACATTTATCATGTGTTTCTGTGCTAGTGCAGTAAAGATTGGTGTTTGCTGATGATTTGTGAAATCAGTTATGTTGATTTCGAATACGTGTTATGAAAACAGAAACTAGCAAATGAAAAAACTGTTAGAAATTTAGTCTTTTCCTTAATTTTGCTGAAGATTGTTCTTTAACAGGTACATTGATCATGTGTTTCTGATAATTTTGAATGTATTAATGAAAGCAGATACTAAGTATCAAGAAACAAGAAGGTATAAGGAACAGAATTCATGTGCATGATTTACTTGAAACTGACCTTAATATGTAAGGTTTACATTTTCGAAGCAAAAAAGTAGTAGCAAGAATACATGTAAGACTCAACATAATAAAACCAAACATTTCTCCAGTAGGGGTTCACCCAGAGGACTACAACCGTTACGAGCACCACATTTGCAAATGCCACAAGAAAGGAAATATAGAATGACTCTATATCCAAGAAACCAGTATCGTCTTCGCAACAATCTGGTCCAAGAGGTGATTCCGGTGTCTCTTTAGCCTCCGTGCAACTGATGAGCAGTGGAGGACCACAAAGAAAAGGATTTCCTTCATAACTGCTTTCGTTAAAAGTTCCAAACTGTGCAATACGCTGTGGAGTCATACCTGTTAAATTATTGTGTGCCACGCTAAACACTGCTAGAGATGTCAATTCTAGAAGTTGAGTGGGAATACTCCCAGTCAAGTTGTTGTATGATAAGTCCAAACTCTCGATATTCAGGAGTTTCGAGAATGCTGATAGTATTGTTCCAGTTATGTGGTTGTGTGACAAGTTTAACGCACGAATTTGAGTAAGATTACGGAGCTCCTTAGGTATGTGACCACTTAACTGGTTGCAAGAAAGATCAATTCCGGACATATAATCAACAATGCTACCTTCATAGGAATATGTATTGTGTTTGGTCATAAATTCTGCTCCAACCCATGCATAGTTATCTAGGAAGAAGATTGTCGATGATGACTGGATTGAGGATTCTACCTCTATCGCGGCATCTCCTCCAAACATCTGGAATCCTGGATATCCAAATGATGAACTGTATGGGTACATTTCTATAATAAAGTTTTGTTGCATTATGTTCCCAAAGCAGCGAGGAATAGGTCCGGAGAGATTATTATGAGAAAGATCCATAATTCTCAGGTCACTTGCATGACACAATTCTGTGGGAATGATACCTTGAAGATTATTTCCTTTCAAAAGTAAGGTGGTTATATCAAGACTGCCCAACCATTTTGGAATGGAACCACTGAAGTTGTTATCTCTGAGATCCAACACTTTTAAATATGAGTTTGAGAACATGTTGAATTCCCCTTGTAACTTGTTTTTGCTCAAATACACACGTTTTAATTCTCGGAAACTACTAAAACATGAAGGAATCACACCAACAAGGTTGTTTTCAGAGATATCTAACACCTCAAGTCCTTCAAGTCTACAGAAATCAGGTGGAATATGACCCTTTAGATGGTTTTTGGACAATGCAAGGGAGGCTAAGGAGGAGATATTACCAAGCCAGGACGGTATGTTTCCTGACAATTTGTTGTAACTTAAGTCCAATGTACGTAAAGGAGCAGTGGATAACTTCTGTGGAATTGGTCCAGAGAAGTTGTTCCCATCCAAGTATAAATATTCGAAATTGTTGATGTTGGCTGAAACTGGAAATATTTCCCCTTTCAACATGTTATTCGACAATCTCAGTAAAAATAACTTGGATCCTTTATGAGCCAATCTTATCGGCAGCTCTCCTTTTAACTTATTGTATGACAAATCCAAGCATTCAAGGTTTTTCATGTCAGCAAAACTTGAAGGCAACAAGCCTTCAAGCATATTGTTGGACATTGTTGATATCATGAGATTTGGGAAAATGGACCCAATGTTAGGAGGAAGTTGCCCTCGAATCTTGTTGTTTGAGATATCGAAAGCTTTCAGATTAGGAAGTAATGGCAATTGAAGAGATCCAGTGAATGCATTTCCATCCAAGTAAACTTCTCCAAGTTTAGGATTGTTTTCTAATAACCAATTTGGAAAGTCTCCACCAATGTTGCATTTCGAGAGACGAAGAAGTCTCAAGTGATGTTGAGAATGAAGAAAGTTTGGCATTTGAGAGCAGTTGAATAAAGATAAGGCTTCTAATTGAAACTTTGGGATCCAACTTTTAGAAGTAGTTTGTACAATTACCGAGTTGTAGTCAGCAACGACAAACTTAAGTTTTGAATGGTTAGCAAATGACTCGAATGAAATTGGTACTTCAAAGTTGTTGTTTGCTATCAAGAGGTATTCAAGGGAGAAGAGACTTGAAAGTGGAGATAAGGCAATGTTTCCAGTAAACTGATTTTGAGTGAGATCAATTACTCGAAGAAATGTTAAGTTTCCTAGACATGTAGGGAGTTTTCCAATGAAGCTGTTTCTGCTGAGACTTAGTTCTTCAAGATATTTTAGATCACACAAGCCTATAAAATGAACAAGTAGATAATTGTTATACATGTTCTATTTTGTTATGCAGAAAATACAAGATTAACGTGACATTAATCCTACATAGCACCATCTAGAAAGACAAAAATTTAAAGGAAGCTATGTCTGAAATTACCTTGAAGAGGTAGAGTTCCATTGAGGTTGCATTGAGCTACTGATAATACTTTAAGAGATGACATTACACCACTGCTCCTGAGAAAGTTCTCATTCAATGTGTTTCCATCCAACAATAAGTACTCGATATTTCTTAAAGCTCCCAACTCTTTCGTGCAAAAGAAACATAAAAGAATCATCAATATGTAGCCATAGGTGTTACAAAAGTAAGCTTTACAGCGTAGACGCGTGAACTAATATAGTAATAGTAACTTGCAAATGACACCCAAAATGGTGGAAGAACATATTTTTAACCAAGACATTGATACTGAGACATATAGAATAATATCTTCGCGTGTAATCTATGATTTTTCTAACATTTCTAACGATAAAATCAACTGAAAGAAGAAACTTCAAGAATTATAAGTACCTTCATTTGGTATAAAACTCTGGAATCTGTTGAACCTTATATCGAGGTTCTTCAATGTCGTTCTAGATGTATTTAACTCTGTCCAGGAATTCATAATGATTATGTCAGGAAGCTACAGATAGAAAAAGAAGAGCTTTTCAAGAACATTTTTATAAGTTTACTTACCTAGAGCAGAGAGAACATTTTCATCCTCTAGATTGTTATGGCTCAAATCTAGGATTTCCAGCTTGTCTAACCCTGACAATCTCTCAGAACCTGATCCAGTTTTGTTGTCTGTGAACCATATCTCGGAACGTGATGCAATGTTGTTACTTGAGAGGTTCAATGACTTGAGAGATGAAAGCTGACTAAGAGACTGAAAGATGCTGCGATTGAACTGATTCCCCGACAAGTCAAGTCTTTCTAGTTTCCTTAGTCGTCTCAGTTTCTCGAAACCTGTTACCAAATTAACAAGAAACTTAAAATGGACATGCTAAATTATGGGACAGAGTCAAGTAGATTGTACTATGAACTTAACATTCTCAAAGCAGTATACAGTTAAACCTTTGGAAGCTGTAATTCAAATTAGTATTGTGATCATACTCCCTCCATTTCATTTTATGTGACATTCTTTCTGTTTTATTCCTCTTAGAAAGAATGACACCTTTTTGTATTTAGAAATGGATCCTTAGAACCATTTTCAGATATGTAGTACTCCATCTGTTTCATTTTATCTCACATTCTTTCTGTTTTAGTCCGTTTAAAAAACTATGACACTTTTTTTGTATTTAGAAACTCTCTTAACTTTAAATTTCTCATTTTTTTTTCTTTTAGTGACATGCTCTTGTAACCATAGAATTATCATAACATGTTTACAACCACAAGCTTCAAGGTACACTTTGGTATGTACCGAAAAATCATTCCTATGTGCCTAGTCAAACATCGTCATATAATATAAAACGGAGAGAACATACCTTCATTCTTCACCCAGCCAGCCAATGAATGTCCAGCTATGTTCAAAGCTTTGAGATTTTTGAAGGGAATAACTAGAGATGCATTAAAAAGCCAATTCCTCAACATATCATCACTATCTGTAACATTTCTGAGTTGTTCTTCTTGACTAATTTGCTTAGGTATAATGGACAACTCTACGACTCTTCTGGTGATGTTGCTGCAAACAATTCCCTCCCATTGACAACAATCCGAGGTTTCATTAGCCCCCCACGATGACAAATAATCATCGCGTGTACTGTAGTTTATGTTTGCCTTGAGATGCAAAAGAGCAGTCTTTTCTTCATTCCAACAACAATAACAAAACAACCATCCATTTGCCATGAACAAAATCAACAACCACCAATATACTATCTTGCTATTAGCCATATTTTGCTTCTTTACCTACAATTTGACAACACTACAAGATATATCCAAACTATATATAAGAAAAAGAAGCTTGCTCGTTATCTGTGCTGGTGAGAGGTAGCAGGTATCCTAGAGAATAGTGTAATGATTGATGTAGACTAGAGTAGAATTTTGTGCAACTACTTTTCTTGTTTTGTTCCTTTCAACTTCTTTATTTTACTCTTTAATATGTCTTCTTGTTCTTCTATTTCTATAATTTTGCTCTAATTTAATGTTAGTTCATTCATTAGTTTTTCTATAATTTGCATCAAAACATTGCTTGCAATTTGAGCTGGATTTGAGTTGACTAGCACCATCATTGACTTGACTTGAGACACTTTCACATGAGGAAAAAATTCCCACTAGTGTCACTTGTATGGAAGTTTCATGCAAACACTTCTCTTGCTATATACTTCCTCCATTTAAATTAGTTTGTCTGATTTTTGACTTGACGCGAAATTTAAGAAAGTACAGTAGACTTTTGAACATGCCACGTAGAAAGTTTGATTTAAAGAATTGCAAAAAGAGGAAAGATACATTCATTTTGAAATGGACTAAAAAAGGAATGTTAGAAAAGCAAATTGAAATGGAGAGTAAATTTTGATAATTATTGTGCTTATCTAGTCAACAAAATTTAATTCCTTAGCCACTTTATTCTTCTTTCTTTTTGTTTATTTATAATTTTTTTGTGCTACTGTCAAAAAAATTCAGCTATTTTAGGGGTTTACCAAGTCTTTAGCACTTATTTCAGTGGACCATATAGAGGAAATGGATCATTGAGCAGTATACATTTCTTTCAAACCATTAATTGCACTGAAGAATTATGGCAATTTGTCAGTTTAAAAAAAAAGACATTTTTATATGTCGAAATAACTTAACTTTAAATTTCTCATTTTACTTTTACTGATATGATTTTATACCCATATACAAATGTTACACATTTAAAACCGCAAAGTTCAAAAGTTCTCCTTTTACGACATGCTATTATGTCGTTATATTCCTATCTCACTTGGTCATCTCTTTTATGTGTGACATGTCTTTTCTTTTTAATTTACTAAACATTTTTGTTTAATATTCATCTTCCCTTGTGGGATTTATCTGGCAAATGCTTAAAGAAGGCTCAAGCAAATCAATACAACATTCACTAGTCTTAATGAACTTGTGTTACATAATTATTAAAGTCATGACCTTTTGGAAGCAAAAAAATAGTAACAAGAATACATAAAAGACTCAACATAATAAAACCAGACATTTCTCCAGTAGGGGTTTACACAAAGTACTACAACCAGTGCAAGCACCACATTTGCATAGGCCACAAGAAATGAAATATAGAATGACTCCATTTCTAGGAAACCAGTGTCGTCGTCGCAACAATCTAGCTCAGGAGGTGATATTGGTATCTCTTTAGTCTCCAGGCAAATGTTATGTAAAGGAGGACCACAAAGAAACGGATTCCCCTCATAACTGCTTTCATCAAAAGTTGCAAACTGCGCAACACGCTGTGGAGTCCTACCAGTTAAATTGTTATGTGCCACGTTAAAAACAGCTAGAGATGTCAACTCTAGAAGTTGAGTAGGAACCATCCCAGTCAAGTTGTTGTATGATAGGTCCAAACTCTCGATATTCTTGAGATTCGAGAATTCTGATAGTATTGTTCCAGTGATGTGGTTATGTGACAAGTTTAACGAACGAATCTTGGTAAGATCACTGAGTTCCTTAGGTATTTCACCACTTAACTGATTGGAAGAAAGATCAATTCCAGACATATCATCAACAATTTTACCTTCGTAGGAATAGGTAACATATTTGGTCGTAAAGTCTGCTCCAACCCATGCATAGTTAACTTGAAAGTGAATTGTTGATCTTGTCATTGAATCTTCTACATATACCATGGCATCTCTTCCCCACGTCTGGAATCCCATAAAGTAAAATCTTGGACCATATGGGTACATTTCTCTGGCTCCTGTGAATTGCATTATGTTCCCAAAGCAACGAGGAACAGGTCCCGAGATATTATTATGAGAAAGATCCACAATTCTCAATTTACTTGCATGGCATAGCCCTGTAGGAATGGTGCCTTGAAGATGATTACCTCTCAGGAGCAAGGTAGTTATTTCAGAAACACTGCCTAACCATTTAGGAATTGAACCACTGAAGTTGTTATCTCCAAGATCCAATACCTTTAAACCCGAGCTATTTGAGAACACATCGAATTGCCCTTGTAAATAGTTTTCACTCAAATAGACACGTTTAAGGTTTTGGAAAGCGCGAAAACATGATGGAACCACACCAACAATGTTGTTTCTAGAGAGATCTAACACCTCAAGTCCTTCAAGTCTACAATAATCTATGGGAATAGGACCCTTTAGGTTGTTATTAGATAATGCGAGAGAGGTTAACGAGGGGATGTAACCAATCCAGGAGGGCACATTTCCAGACAAATTGTTGTTACTTAAATCCAGAGAACTCAACGGAGAAGAGGACAATTTCTGTGGAATTGAGCCAGAGAAGTTGTTTCCATCCAAGTATAAGTATTTGAAACTGTTGATCTCAGTTGACACCGGAAATATGTCCCCTTCCAACATGTTATTCGACAGTCTCAGAAAGAATAACTTGGATCCGTTACGAGCCAATTCAATCGGTAGGTATCCTGATAACTTATTGTATGACAAATCCAAGCATTGCAGTTTTTTCATGTCACCAAAACTTGATGGCAATATGCCTTCAAACATATTTTTGGACATTTGTAACCTCAACATGTTAGGGAAAATGGATCCGATGTTGGGAGGAAGTTGTCCCTGAATCTTGTTGTTTGAGATATCAAAAGTTTTCAGATTAGGAAGGAATGACAATCGAAGAGTTCCAGTGAACGCATTTCCATCCAAGTAAAGTTCTTCAAGTCTAGGATTGTTCTCTAACAACCAATTTGGAAAGTTTCCACCCATGTTGCATTCCGAAAGACTAAGTTGTCTCAAGTTATGTTGATAATGAAGGAAATTTGGCATTTCAGAGCAGTTGTTAGTCAAAGACAAGGTTTCTAATTGGAACTTAGGGATCCAACTTCTGACAGAAGTTTGTACGACTAGTGAGTTGTCGTCAGGAATGACATACTTAAGCTTTGAATGGTTAGCAAATGACTCGAACGAAAAGTGGATCTCAAAGTTGTTGCCTTTTAGCAAAAGATATTCAAGGGACAAGAGACTTGAAAGTGGAGATGAAGCAATGTTTCCAGTAAACTCATTTTGAGTGAGATCAATTACCCGAAGTAACGTTAGGTTTCCAAGACATGGAGGAAGATTTCCATGGAAGTTGTTGTAGCTGAGACTTAGTTCTTCAAGATATTTTAGATCACACAAGCCTACAAGGAAAAAAAACAATTAGTAAATTGTTATTTCTAATCGAAAATATATGAAACATGCTAACCAAACTGACTAGCTAAGTTTAAACAAATAAATGAAAACGCGTAAGAAAAGAAATATAAGATGAAGTAAGCTATGTCGCGTTTCCACTCTTCAAGTATAGTTTTCTTTGATCACATATCGACAAGTGATTCGTCCTATTGCTTCCAATTGTTCAATCATTTGATAACCAGAGTCATTCTTTGATTAAGTGATCACTATGAGTTGGACTCGATAGAATTTTATCAATCCTATTTTCGGTCGTTAAGGAGGAGAACTGAACTAAGAATTCTCTTTCTTCATCATCAATCAAATCATTGTTCGTGACTCAGGCCAAGATAAACATCTACATAATTTTAATCAATCGCATTCCAAAATAAAATATTTGGATATATTACGTACCTTGAATAGGTAAAGTTCCATTCAAATTGCAGTTAGACACCGATAATACTTTAAGGGACGACATTACACCGCTGCTCAGTAGAAAGTCCTTCTCCAATGCATTCCCATCCAAAAGTAAATACTTCAAATGTCTCAGAGTTCTCAAATCTTGCACGTAAAATAAATGCAATAGAATTATCAACCGGTAGAATTAAGTTATATCTACATTGCATACACATAACTACAACAAGATCAATACCTTTATTTGGCATAAAGCTTTGAAATCTGTTGTTCCTTATATCGAGTTTTTTCAACGTTGTACTAGATGTATTCATCTCTGTCCAAGTATTTATAAACTGTAAGCAAGAAACTGTAGGAACAAATGTAACAAAACTAAAAGAGTATAAAGTTCTTATAAATATATATTTCAACCTAGAATAGAGTGAACACTTTCATCATTCAAAAAGTTACTGTTTAAATCTAACTTTTCCAAATTGCTTAACCCCGACAATCTTCCAATACCTGAAATATTAAGGAAATGGATGAGTCACAACTCACAAGTACTTGTTCTGTTGGGGAGATTGATCATTAGCGGAGACGTTTGGACATAAACAGTATTTGAAATATTATTCAGAGATAAATGTTGGTCTGTTACTTTAACTTCAACATGAAATAGAGAATCTTAAGTTTGAGAACTAAGTATTAAAACTTCCAACTACTCTTCATTTGTTTCAACTACGACAAAATATTTGTCTAACAGGCTAGTAAAACAGTTCAAATGAAGTGGTAAAGAGAGGAAATCAAAACTTGTGACCTGATTGAAGGTTGTTAGATCCGAGATTCAATGATTTGAGAGTTGTAAGTCGACTAAGAGACATGAATATGCTGCGATTAAAGTTGTTCCCAGCCAAATCAAGCCTTTCGAGTTTGTTCAGTTTATCGAAACCTGTAAACAAAATTGAGGAAAAACTTAACTAGATATATAGTTATATACACAATTTTACTTACTAGCTAGATCATGTGATACAACTACTTTTTCAAGTTAATTTCTCAAATGCTCATCCAACTTAAGATTTGTTTTCTACAAACTATTGTCTTCATTGAGATTTGATCGATTCTGATACCACCTATAACGATCTAGGTTCAACTGTCAAAGTCTTGTCCGCTTTGGTCAACCTTCAGAGTCTAACAATTTGTCCCCATGAATTTTAACCCAAATGAGCTTTACCTTTTGTATCAGTAAAATCACTGGAAAAAAACAAACAAGCATGTCAAAGTACAATTTTTTGAATCTTTTTTCCATATAAATTTGTTGTATTTTATAATTAATTAACAGTAGATTTATGTATTGTAAATTATGGTCTTAAAAGACAATATTTATGTGATTTTTCCTTATTTTATTCCATGTATACTTTATTTAAAAATTATTTTTACTTTTTCAAACTTTATGTCAAGTCAAAACAATTTTTTGCCGGGAGAGTAGCTCTAAATGGAGCGTGGACCAGGAGTCCAAACGGGATGAACCTGACTTGATATCACGTAAAGATACGACACATGAGTCTGACTCAACCCCAAAAGTTAGCTCATGAACGGCAAATTGCCCAAGTCCATATATGAAGATCTAGTCCATTTCTCAATTAACGTGGGACTTTTACACCGTCTAACAAGCTCAGATTGCTAGCTATCTAAACTATAGATGTGGTTCAATTTTCCACCTCGTAATCCCCTCCTCCGTTTCCATTTACATTCCTGTTCCCCTTCCTCTACCTCCAATTTTGAAATAAAATAAAGTATATATATAGAAAAACGAACCTTCATTAGGAATCCAATTAGCCAAAGCATGTCCAAGAAGGCTAAGAATTTTGAGATTTTTGAAAGGAAGAAACAAAGATGCATTAAATTGCCAATTTCCCCAATTATCAGTATTTGAACCATAAATCCCAAATTCATCTTTTTTAACAAGTGTTTTCACTGAAATTGACAATTCAATTACTCTTCTGCTACTGTTGTTGCAAATAATTCCTTCCCATTCACAACAATTTGAGTTTTCATTAGCTATCCATGATGAAAAATATGAAGCATTTGAGTAATTTATGTTTTCTTTGAGATTCAAAAGAGCTATTCTTTCTTCATTCAAACAACTACTAGAATAGCATAAACACCAATTATTTGCTAACAAGAAAATTAATACCCATATTAAGAGTATTTCTCTCATTATTTTTCTTCTCTTCTTTCAATGCTCAACTTGTCCTCTATCTCTCTCTATATATACACAAGTATGCTTTTGTTACACTGGTTAAAAAAATGTCAATTTATTTTACTTATATATTATACTATTTTGAAATGTGTAATAATATTTGAGCATCTAGAATATTTGACTACTTCTACGTTGAATAAGTCAACATAACTTATAGTCATCAACTTCTTTCTTTTCTTTCTTAGTTGTACTTATATGTAAGCATGGAAATTAGAAGGAGAATCTTTTACATAATTGATAACATTGCTAACGTATGATCATAAATTTAAATCATAAATATAATAGTGTCTTATAGAAATACAAAATAAAAATACGTATAATAGATTCTTATGAGTTATGACTCTAGATTTATTGATTAATGTAAAATAAAAAGTGTTAAGGTATAATTGTGAATCTCACGTGACTAATAAATCTAGAGTTTCAACATTTCAAATGATATGTTTAAGATCATGAGATTATAAAATATTTTGATACATTCGACATATTTTTAGTTTAAGATTACAAGGTTCAAATATCTTTTTATTTTCTTAAAACTTTCCATGCCAAGTTAAAACTAGAAGATAAATTGAAATGGAAAGGGTAAGTAAGTAAAAAAGATTTGGAGTGCCTTTCGAGATAAATAATATTTTAGAAAAGAAAAAAAAATGTTAGAAGTAGACAAATACCGTTAGAATGCATTAGGGTTGTCAAAAGAATATGAAAAATCTATCGAATTAATCAAATTTAACCGTATCAAATCCTTTTATATCATTTTTCAATAAAATTATGAACTTTTATTTAAGTGTATAATTGTCTCGAACAATTGAGATGGTCTTTTTAATTTATAATAAAAATTCCGAACCGAACCGAATAACCCGACATGTATGTAAATATATTTTATATATTAACAATATGTAGAATTTAATATATAAATATAATTTATAATATTTTTCAAATATAACTATAACCTAGGTCCTCAATACTATAATAGATACTTCATGAAACAATACAACAAAACTTATGCAAGCACTCCTATTAAATATTTAAGATTAAACAATACGGCTATAACAAAGTTTTCCATTCTTGACATCTTGGTGAAGAATTGAAGTGCTTCTTCAAGAACATACTTGCGAAAAAAATATTTTAATAATAGTATGTTTTGCGGTGATACTTTAAAAGTAAAAATCGAAAATTAACTGAACCATATCAATACTGAATAGAAACCGATATGATTGAGATAGTTATAAAAAATCTAATTTTGGTTGTACATTATAAAATATCCGAAAAATTAAGATGATATAATTTTTTAAAAATAACTGATCGAACCGTCCCATTAACACCCCTTAGATTGCATGAAGCTCTTCCTTTAAAGCTAACAAAGAAAACAATTATGATTTATTTTGTTAGTCACGTGGAATTTACATTTAAATTTAACGTTTTTTTTAATAAATATATATTAAGTATAAGGTAAAGAATCATTATAAACACATTTTATTAGTATGTATTAAGAATCATTTCAATCAAATTAAATATATTTCGGACCAAAACGAAGCAACACCTATACATTAATACCTATTTCGATCATTTTATGTCCTTTTAGGGAGTAAACAAATTAACAATCACTCTAAAAAGCATACAATTTATTGACCATTAATTAGGATTATAGTATTATTAATCATGCACTAAATTTACAAGCAAGAAATTTAATTTTCAACTCTAAAATTCTTCCCTCCGAGTGTATCTAATCGTGTGCCGTCTCATCCACAGCTGATAAATCACCATATGAAAAGCATCATACGCCTGAGGTTCCGCGTTCCACACCATATGGTGAGCCGCCGCTACACACAATTCCCTCATCCGCTCATATCGATCCTCCGGTACACCGCCCAGGACCGCCTTCAATCCCTGACCTCCACGGCGGTTTCCGATCAACAGTGCCATTTCCGACCATCTCAAAACGTCCATCAACGGAAAATCCTGAACCGGACGATCAACAATCACTACCGGAACGCATCCCGCCGCCATTGCTTCCGTCATAGCCGCCGTCGATTCAGCTTCATAGAAGAACAAACAGAACTTACTACTCTTCACTCTTCCTAATTGATCCAACGGCTCAGTTTCAATAACAAACTCCGGATCCAACCTCAACTCCTCCACCAACTCCGCCTCCGTCTTCCCATCCCATTTCAAATAACCTAAAACCGACGGATCCGTATTCACCGGCGCGTGAGAGAGTACGAGTGAGGATTTACTCACCAGAGGCAAACTGATATCCTTATGAGGTATAAACTTACCTGAGACAGTCGGAAAAACCGAAATCTGAACTGAATTTTTCTTCAGCTCGAGTGCATTTCTATCAGAAGAAAAATCAATTCCTTCCGGGGAGATGAAGAAATGATCAGCTCCTAACGTCCGATTCCAATAAGGAAACTTCGTTCTCAGCTCACGAACAAGACGCCCCTGAGAACGCGCAGATACCTCAGGAGAGAAAACCACGAAGAACAGATGAGCTTCTTCTGGTTCATGCGTGATAAACGCGCTGTTAAGGATGGAATTGTAGAAATTTGAAGCTGATGAACTATAAAAAGTAATTCGCTGAGTCGTTGGATAGATGAAAATTTTGAAACTCGTAAGCATCTTATTGTAATTCATGGAAAATGTTGACGGAGATAGATAAGGCGAAGGCAAAGAAGAAGAAGGATGAACTAAGACAAAGAGGAAGGTGAAGCAGAGTAGAAAACCCAAGGAGAAAGTGAAAGTTGCCATTTCTCCGTTGAGCGAGAGTCCTTCCACACCAAACTCCTGAATTACTATGGTTAACTTTCGTCTATGTTCGATCAATCGAATAGCTTATAATAAGTGTATGGAGTTTAAAGGTTGTTGGAATGTCAATGTTGGAATTGGAAATGGAAATGGAAATTGAAAGGTATGATACATTTTGTTGTGTTATAATTTTAATTGGTCAACTTTAGGCTTTTTGTTTTTTTTTTTGGTTAATTTTCTTTGGGTATATGGGAAAGTGACCTTTGAATAATTAAAAGTTGCAAAAGAAAAGTTCCTAGCTTTGGATTGCATCATCTTGAATTATCCGTCTAATTAAATTTTAGTTATAGTCTATAGTTTAAGATTATTAGCAACTTGAGTGGGGTATATTAGAATGTGTATTATATTTTTGTTTTTTTTTTTAAGTTTAGTCCTCTTAGGATTTTTCCATGCTACAAATTGGTTAACAGTATGAGATAAGTAGGTGTTTAGATGTACATATTTAAAGTTGAAATACTATTTATTTACTTGTTGAAATCAAGTTTGAGCGTTTATTTATATAATATTATGTTAATTTCTTATCCTATAATCATAAAGCTTATCTCTTATGTGTTTTTTTTCGAAATATAGGTGCTACCTACATTAATAGAGATGGCTAAGAGCAAAAGCAAGTGTTTATCCTGGCGGCCTGAATTAAAAGGAAGGATGAGTCCAGCAATTAGTCATAATGGGTTCAGAATTAGACGTGGTGGTAGCGCTGTTCAAAACTGAACCGAAACCGATAACTTGAACCGAAAAAAAGTTATTGGTTTAGAGGTTTTGATAACGGTTTTGATTTTTTTTGTTATCGGGTTATCGGTTCTTAACGGTTTGAGGTTTTTTCTTAATGGTTTAACCGATAACCCGATAGTAAATTAAATAATTATATTTATATCATTTTGTATATAAAGTCCTTGATTTAGAGTTTAGTTTCCTACTTTTATTTCTGGCTGTCTCAAACTCTTGGATATTCTACAATGTAAAAATGTTTGCTTTTTAGCAAGATGTAATTTGTGAACTCATGTGCATGGTTCATTTGGTTTGTTACCTTGTTTCTAAGTGATTTTTAATGATTTTTTTTTGTGTCAGATCTTAACGGTTAAACCGATAACGATCAATAACGAATAAACCAATAACCGATAAGCCAATATATTAATGGTTCTTTAACGGTTTAGCATCTCTACAAACCGATAACCAATAAGTCAAACCGATAGATTTCAAAATCGAACCGAACCAACCGATACGCAGCCCTGCGTAGCGGAGTCAAAATTTTTATTAAGGGATTTTAAAATATGAAAAGTCAAAGGGGTTTCAATATCTACTATATATACATAAAAACTAATTTTAATCATGGATATACAATTTAGTTTTCTGCCCCGAGCGGGTGTCCTATCTAGCTCCGCCCCGAGAATTAGTATGATCTATTATATTCACACACGTTTATTTTCAAAATGGAGTGTATTAAGTAAGGTTGGGATTATTTCTTATTTACTATTTGGTTTGGTGTATTAAGGGCAGAACTATCTTTAACATGCTTATTCATGTATTAATAACCTTTGTATTACTATTTACTTATACTAAGGTTTGCTATTATTAGTTGCATGCCTATTCAGTACCTTTTGAGTGAAATTTTGAAAATAGTCGCTCTTTAGATAGCACAATACGATGAAAATTGTAAGTTGTATTTCAAGGGGAATTATTGTCTAATGTCTATCACTAGCCTCTATGTTAAAATCAGTCAGGGACTTGAGTGGCGATGGTTTACCCTACCGCTGATGTTGATAGTTCAAATCTGCTTATCTTCAACTCGTGAACTTAGCTAATACAAAGCTTTATGATAGCACCTAATTTTTCCATTCCAGTGTATAACTAATACATGTATTAATTTCTCGGTTTGTTAATTTGTGAACAATTTCAAGAAATGTGAGTTGCAAGCATGTGAAAATCCAACAAAATGTGTACATATAACAAGTATTGATTTCAAAGAACAGAAATCATAATAAGTTCTACAAGTTAATGATTCCCAACAAAGCAAGAAAATGTTGCAAATCAAGTGATGAAATGAATAATGTCAACATTGCAACTATAACGTTACAATCTAATCTAAAGGTTAAACCCGTCAAATCAAAATCCTGAATCCGCCTCTGGGTGATATTGACACACTCTTCTATCGGCTGAAAAACTCGAGTTTTTGTTTTTCTAGCACAAACAAGCATCCTCTACTTGCAAGAAGGAACATAAAAGGAGTTACAATTGAGTATTTGCTATAGCTCTACATGTCAAAAATGATCGAGCGATATAAACTTAAAACCTGTCGAAAACACTACTTCTCTTTTTTACTCGAGTTGGAAGTTCCAAACTTCGCGTCATCCTTGATGAAACTCCACCAGATATAGGTCAAAGGGATTGTGGTGGCATGCCAAAGTGCATGAGCATCTACGAGTCCTTGATATGGAGGGAAGTCGTAGATCTCTAGGAGCATAGCTAAGCCACCTCCAACAACCACTGTCCATAACTTCCACCGGGAAGGATGATGACTTATTCCAGCCCAAATTGACCAAATTAGAAGTTGAGAAACAGCTATCACAACACAAACCTTCATGTTCCATCCTGAGAAATTATCACAGTAATTATCATCAGCAGATATAAACACCTGAAAGTAAGTCACGATTACGAAAAATAGCTTCCTACACTTTCCCTTTCTGAGACACAAATCATGCCAAACAAGAACAGCTGAGAGCCGTAAGGATCATATAAGGACCTTTCGGGTGGAACAACCACAACATAGGCATTCGCCTTAGCATGAATTACTGTAGTAGGATAATGATAATGATCAGGAGGATTTTGAAAAGCGTTGAGGAAAAACGATTTCCAAGGCTTAGTTCAGGACCCCACAACTCGCAGTATCTGATTTGGTATTGCTACCGCACATGACTTCGAAAGTCGGCAATTATGATCTTTTCAAAATAAAAAATGGGGTTAGGAGAAGGGGAAATTGGGGAGGTGATTAAAAGGTGGAGAATTGAACTCTTAACAACAAGGTGAAAGTTTACGTAGCCAACCAACTGAGCTACTATGATTCCCCATCGGCAATTATGATCAACTTGTACACCAAAATGCAAATAACTTGACCCAAAATCAATATCGCATTTTATCCTTTCTTGCACGAGTTAAAAAGTATTTGGTGCTTGTTTTTCCAGAAATACACTCGACATCCTATTGTCAAGGGAAGCACATTTGTCATAAATTTAAAAAGAGAGATAATGACATTACCGTAGTCCATTTGATAGTTGTTCAGGTACAATATGTGAGTGATGGTAAAGGCAAGCAATGGAGCAGCAACCAGAACTCTCGTAGCTTCATTCTTTACACTGAAACTTCTTAGTACTGATACAATCAGGGAAAATCCAAGTAACACCACAGCAGATGAGTAGTCCAGCTTTTCTGTAAAATCCATGTCTCTACAATAAACAAATGAAAACAAATTGATACAATTTAATTGGTACACTGAACTAATACTGCAAGAAAATAGATAAACGTCAAGCCGGATAGGCAGGCACTGCCAACAAATTGTAACTGCATACAATTATAAGGAAAAGCCTAAACTATACATTGGTAAGTTAGGAAATCAAATCAGCATTATCAAGACTGCCAAATCATAAACTTACCGACCGTGGAAGATAGCGCTCCATAACCATGAATTAATAGACAAGAACGCGTAAATGTGCCACAAACTAGTGTAGTTGTAGCTGGTCGTCTCATCGGCATTTGATCGTAACTTGTAGTAAATAAGCGTGAAAAAGGACAGCCATCCATGGAGATGCATTGCAAGGTTAAGTGCAGAGAAAGCAACAGAAACAGGCTCCTGAGAGATTAAGATGTTGCTCCAGATTAATACCCAATATATATGAATACATAAGCGAGAGAACCTTGCTTGAAGCTGTTGGAACTTAGGACGGGGCCATTAGTTAACATACCTGAAGCCCAAACACGCGTTTGAATGGCCATTTCCCATGATATTTCACAGGCCCAAATCCATGTGTTGCTCGTTCTGTTTCTCTTTGAAGCATGCAGTGATACTGGCAATCACTTTGGCAGTTTGCTTGTTTCAACCACAGGTATAGAGGCTCTTTCAAGTACCAATTGTCATCAGAAGAAGAACCATTTAAAGGAGTATTGCAATGCGCGAAGCATGTTTCTCCAGCACATCCGGTTTCTTTACATTGGCCACAACAAGCCCTAAATCATATAAACGATATTTCAAAAATATCATGTTGGATTGTTAAGTGCAGGAGAAAAGGAAGTAGAACTTTTCTGAATTGATATAGAAACAAAAAAGGCCAGTTTGTCACAATCATTTCACAATATCCCATGAGATGAACTGCATTTGTGTGAA
This sequence comes from Solanum appendiculatum, assembly GCA_018342035.1. NCBI lineage: Eukaryota > Viridiplantae > Streptophyta > Magnoliopsida > Solanales > Solanaceae > Solanum > Solanum appendiculatum. The sequence continues at coordinate 80,152 of JAGDQO010001188.1, forward strand.
AGGACCTTGTTTTTTTTTTCTTTTGTTTCCTTTCGATCTCTGGATAAATGATCTTACACCAAAAATTTCATGGATCGACAAAAAAAACTATAATAACATAAGACCAATAAACAGTGTCCTTATTTTAGAAAAAAGACCAATATACAGTGTCGTTTTCAATGTGTGCATAGTAGTAATCAGGTACAACTTATGTCATAGTAATACTTAAAATTTTCAAAAATTATTGAGTAGTGTTCTCTAGGTTATGTAAAAGGCAAGTTCTACAGATAGACTGTGATACAAATAATCCATTATAATTGTGAATGTTGGGCCTTTATAGCACAATATATTTACAAAATGAATGTTGTAGAAAAAATGAAAGCTAGATTGACGTGTTTACAAGATTAGACAAGATTAAAAGTGGCCAATACCCAAGAGTGTGATATAGTGGTCAATCAAGTGGGTTGAGAACCATGAGGTCTCATATTCATATTCCAGAGAGACGAGAACACTAGGTGATTTCTTCTCATCTGTTCTAGTCTTGGTGGACGGAGTTACCTGGTACCTATTGGTGGTGAAAGTGGCAGGTATCCCGTGGAATTAGTCTAACTGTGCGAAAGTTGGCCCGGACATCACAATTATTTTAAAAAAAGATTAAAAGTGGTCATATCTGCCAGAGAGTATATGTAACACCTCGGATTTGAAATGGGCTAAAAAGGAAAATTGGGAAAGGTCCACGAAGCAAAAAATGGACCATGGACCCTTCACGACAAACTAGACGGTCCGTGAAGGGGACCACGGCCCGTTAAAGGGCTCGTGAACATGTTCCCAGAGGTTGGCCCAATGGTGTCCCTCCCACGGATGCCTAGACAGCTCGTGGTGAGGTTAACGAGCCGTGAAAATGGTCGTGAGGTTGCCCACTCAGAAAGGGTTTCTCCCCTAGTCACTGGTCAAGGACCAGGGACGTCTAAATGGTCCGTGAGGCTCAACACGGTCCGTGAAGTCATCCATGAAGGGGGTTTGTCAAACTTAGAGTTAAAGGTCAACTTCAACCGATCATATCCTTTAGCACAAAATGAATTAGGTGGCCCATGACCTATCAAATTAAAGGTCTTTGAGTCCTCTTTCCAACACCACCAAGTTTGATCCATTTGAAGTTCGTAGTAAAAAATTATGCCCGTTTTAGTGGAACACTGTCAGGCTGCTGAAGCTTCACGACCCACTATACGGGCCATGAAACACTGTACGACTCGTGAAGGGTGTCTTGAAGTCAGTTCGTCAGTTTTTAAGTCAGGGTCATATTGGTCTTTTTCCCTATGCGTTGGGCACTTAAACTACGTCGTTTGATGCCTAAACTACGTTGTTTTACTCAGTTTAAGCCTAATAACCTAGTCAGAAACTACCTAGAAACCTCATTCTCCAAAATCATCCAACTTAGAAAGAAAAGAGAAGAAAGAAGCGACAGTTTTCTCCCAAGAACAATCAGAGGTGTTCTTCAAGTTCAGCCCCCAAACCCAAAGGATTCCTCCGTAGTTTTCATCACCAGGTATGTGGGATTTCACTAGTGGGTTCCTTTCACCCATTAGGTCCCTACAATTCAGTCAGTTCTTCAATTTTGTCATAAATTGTTCAGACCTAGGGTTTCCATAATCTTGGATATTCATTGTGATTTTAGTTGCTATAGTTTCCATGATCTAAATACCATGCTTTCTTTGAAAATTTGCATAGTCCCATGTATAGAATTCAGAACCCTAGCTTGTATTAATTATCAGCAAGTATACGAATGTATAACATTCTTAAAGTCGCTAACCAGTTGCTTCCTCAATGATGCTATTCAGGTATGAAAAAGATCAAATCTTTTCCACAACGAACTATAAGCCAAAAATAAGTATCGAAAGAGCACAGAAAAGGATTCCCCCAAGTCAATGTTACAGCACTGGAACGGGAACCTTTCCAAAACTCCAACAGTAATTCTGCCAGAATGATATGGAAATCTCACAGTAATGACACCTTTACTGTTAAATCCCGCTACAGAGCTTAGACACAAGCTGGAACAGACAATAATCATTGGCCATGAAATCACAATCCGGAAACACAAGCTCCTCAAAAAGTAGCTTATTTCTCATGGTTGGTGGCCAAAGAAGCATGTCTAACACAGGAACATCTTCAAAGAAAGCATTTCAAGTTACGCAGCAGGTGTTAACCTTGCAGGATTGAATTGAAAAGTATGAGCCATCAGTTCATTCATTGTAAGGTAACTGCCAGATTTGACATCTATTTCTCAACAAGTGGGTCTTGGAGAGGTGATGGCCATAGAGGCGGATCTAGGATTTGAACATTTTGGATTCAAGTTCCAGATTCTACCATCCCATTTAATTTACGGGGGTCAACATCTACTATTTGTACTTATCTTGTGGATTTTTTAACATATATACAGGGTTCGAGCCAAAGCTACTGGTTTCAGATCAACCAATATGCTACACACTATATCCATAGTTCCATACCAGGATTCCCAAAAACACAACACAATTGTTACAATGTTGGTACAAAAAGAGAAGGAAGAAAAGGAAGACAATCTAGTGGAATACCATTCCAACGTGCATTTGGTGGGTCGTGTGGAAGGAAAGGAATACTAAATGCTTCGAAGACAAAGCTAACTCGATTCAACAGATCAAGTTCAACTGCACACCTTTGTTTCATTTTTTTGGTGTAAAGAGGAACTTGTGAACGAAGTCGAGTCCATACTTAGTCTCTTACAATCCTACAAGATTAAAATGGGATTCATCCATAGGTTCTTGAATTTTGCTCACTTGTACTGCTTCTATAATACATTTACCTTTCTCAAAACAAAAAAAAACTACTATACATATGAATTGTGATTCCTAATCAGTTCAAATCAATCTATATCATATCTTTGCACTTTTGGCCTAAACTACTAAAATCAAAATTAGAAAATGGAAAATCTCCCACAAATACTAAGCATAAGATAAAACAACAACATACCCAATGGAATCCCACAAGTGTGGTCCAAAAAGGGTAGAGTGTACGCATACTTTACCACTACCTCGATTAAGCATAAGGCAAAATTATCAGAAAGTTTTACCTATACAAAGGGTCAGCATCTCCAGCACTAGCATCAAAAGCTCCAACAAGACAAAATAAAACTACCAAGAAAGTGATCCAATAACAATCTGCCATCTGATATCACAAAATTGGTAAAAATCAAATCTTTAATATCAAATCTTATAAATCATCTAATCAATTAAGTAAACTAGTTTCTATCTCCAAACCCCAGATAGAAAAAAGGCTCCAAGATTTGATTTTTAACTCCAAAACCCAGATAGAAAAAGGCTCCAAGATTTGATTTTTAACATTTGAAATTGATTTTGGAAGAAAATAAAGAGTTAGACAAGCAAATTACCTTGTTAGATTCACAAAAGGGTGGGTACTCAAATTTGTTTATCAAATAGCAGAGAGATTCAACATTCTTCAATTCACCGATTTTTATGGCTAAAGGAGAGGAGAATCCAAAGCAAGTGAAGAGAAAAGAAAAAAGAGGATTTTTAGTGTCAACTAAAAAAAATAAAAAAAATAGGGTTATAAATTATGATTTTGATCTTTTGTGATATATAATTAGATATATTAATACTTTGATCAATTATAATAATATGTATGATGTTCTTTTTCGAAGGAATATGTTGTGTTTGGAGTATTTTTTGAAATAATTTACCTTCGAATATGAAGATTCTTTCAGTAAAGAGTTTAACTTTAATATCATATACTATAAAGAGTTTAAATTTTGGAAGGAAAACAAAAAAATCTAATTTCACTTATATTGTAAGAGAAATTATTATCCATATATAAAATTTATAGTTTTTAAAAATTAAGTTAGACTCCCATACGGAAAAAAAAATGGACGTAAATAAATAGTCTTTTTGACTATGGCAATCAATTTTAAGTATGAAAAGAGAAACAAGTGCAATTGTCAAATAACATTACAGTATGATATTTGTCAAGAACAAAAGAGATGGATGGTGTGAAAAAGAAAGTTAACATTGAGAAATAGTCATTGAAATTGCGGTGAACTTATTAATTTTTCCATATAAAAATCTTATGCTATTTTTTTTTCCCATCAAATCAATCAAAATATCAATAAAATCCACAAATAAATTTCAAAGGTGAATCAGGCACATGCATAATATAAGCGATAGCTCATTGAATAGCACAAATAGAGGTTTCTTACATAAGTAATATGTCAAGCATCAAATAAATTTTGTAACTTAGAACATAAATATTTGTAATTCCAATCATATCTATCCAAAGTTAACTCTGAAGCGACTAAACTTACTAAAGTTTATAGCTCCAAATGGGCCTTCTAAGCACTTGCCTTGATTTAGATAGCACTATTTAAAGCCCAGCCCACACTTAACTCCCTCCCTCCTTCTTCACCCAAAAAAAAAGAAAAACAGAAAAAAAAAACTCTCTTCCTTCCTCTGGAAGCTCAAAGGTTCCACAGTTTTGCTGAAATTTAACACATTGTAACAAAAATTTCTCTAATTTCCCCAATCAATATGGCTCAAGGTATGAAATTATCTCTTCTTTTTTTGTTGTTGATATTTTTTTGGATTATTAAAGTGTATTTGAGTCTATGTTTGAAGAAAAATACTAGCATTTTTCTCTCCAGTTATATATTAAGATGAAGTGAAAATTTTACTATTCAGATATGGAATTTGAAGCTTTAGAATTTGATAAAGTAACTTAGATTCCTCATTTTATGAGTTGTATCTGTCAATTAATCCCAAAAAAGTTTAATTTTACTCCTATTATGTAGTGGAAGAAGAAGACAATAAAGAAAGAAAAATACATGCTTTGAGAATTAGGTTTCAAGGCTTAAGCCCTGAAGTGAGGCTCAAAATGTGTTGAGCACTTCACCTCGCTTACTGTTCTAAGGCATACTTTTCCTGAGAGGCGCCACTAAACAATTGACAATTGATATTTCACTTTATGGTAAAAAAAAATTCAATTTCTTTGTTCATATATTTGGTCTTCCGTTGCGCCTTTTTTCATTAAAGCCTATGCTTTATTTGCACTTTACGCTTAAAGCCCGTTGTGCTTTTTGGTTTTTGATAACACTTGTAGAAGCACCTTTAGTTTGTTCATTTTGTGCACAATAGGATGTGACTTAGTGGTCGATGAAGTAGGAGGAGAATCGTGAGGTTAAGAAAATGCTAGGTAATTTCTATAAATCTGCATAGGCTTTGGTGGGCAGAGACGTAGAGTTACATGATACATGTGTTGGTTGGAGGTACTACGTATTCAGAGAAATATTCTATGTGCACGCAAGATGGCTCGGACATCATTGTCGTTAAAGATAAGACACCACTAAACTTAAGGGACTAATTTGATTTTTTTTCTCCATATTCTTCTAACAGATGGAACAAGACGTGTCATTGAAGGGGATAGTGAAGATAGAATCAGTGGTTTACCAAGAAATGTTATCGATCATATCCTTGAGCTCATACCAATTGAAGATGCAGCAAGAACTAGTATTTTGTCTCGAAACTGGAGATATATTTGGGCCACGTTTCCAGAGCTGATGCTGGATTACCGCTTCCGTCATAATTTTATAGGAAAGCTCCAATTCGAATTCAGAGAAGCGGTAGATTGTATTCTGTTACTGCATATGGGGGACATTGTGAAGTTTGTTCTTGACACTGAAGGAGTTTTTACTGCAAATTCTTCATATGCAATTATTGATAGATGGATTCTTTATGTCACTAGAAATGGAGTCAAGATGCTAACCCTTCACATTTCAAATGATGATACCTATACTCTGCCTTCTTCTATTTTTAATTGTTCAACCTTGACAGATTTGAAACTCTCCAACTGTGTCTTCAAACCACCCAATCCCTTTCTTGGTTTTCAGAATCTTATTACCCTTCGTCTGGAAGGGTCAACCTTTGTGCCAGCTACATCATTTTGTGTTATCAAGGCTCCCCGTCTTGCCAAATTGGATTTGATCTTGTGTCATGGTACGCAATACCTAAACATTGTTTCACCGGGGCTGGAGTTCTTGTACGTTCAGGACAGTCAGTCATATCTCGTGCTAGATTGCTTTACGAATTCCAAGAATATAAGACTGTTAAAACTTGAATTTAACGGAGTGGTGGATGATCCAACAAATGATAAAATATCAACTTTGGAGAAGCTTCTTGTTAGCTCTCCTGCACTTGAGGTACTCCGTTTAGATTCATTCTGTGTTGAGGTAAGATATTGACTACTTGTTTCACTTGATATCTTATAGTGATTGTAATTTCGTATGATTCTAAATATTGTGTTTTCTTCAAAGCTTTTGACTGCACGCATTGTTCCGAATGGGCAACCTTCTACATTCAACTGCTTGTGGCATCTACATTTAGGTGTAGACTTCAGCAAAATGGGTCAGATTTCTAATGTTCTGCAGTTAATTAAGAGTTCCCCCAATTTGAGTAAACTCTGTATTTCGGTAAGAAAAGAAAATATATGCACGATCTGGTTCATTTTTGCACTTCATATTTGTGAACATGAGAATCTAAAGTAGCTTGGTATTTTCTTCATATACATATTAGGTCCATGCTACCAGTGACAATGCCGAACCAATCTTGAAGTATCTTGATACGCCATCCTGCCTGGAACGACCACTCAACAAGCTAGAGCACGTTGCCATCAACTCTTTTAGTAGTTCAAAAACTGAACTGCTTTTTGTAAAGCTATTGCTTTCTCGCACTCCATCTCTTTTAAAGATGTGCATTGACCAGCTTGCAGACATAGACGTTTATATTGCCATAGAATTGATGCGTTTCCCCAGAGCTTCTCCCAGGGCAGAGCTATTCTATTCTCGATTTAAGGATGACTCTGTGATTTGAGTGTTGAAATGCAGACCGATCTTTGTCTGTTATCAATTAGTTTTGTTAAACAAGGGATGTATTGGCAAATTTTGTAAAAAATGTGTGGTACCTTTAGTAATGAGTTCTTCACTAGATGTTTTGGAAGCTCAGTATGCATCGATGTATTTGATATAATTAGAGGTCTTTTGCTATATTTCTTTGTATTCTACTTCTGATTCAAGTTGCACTGGCTATTGAGAAATAGGATGTTTGATGGTTTAGCAGAAAGTGTTATGTTGTTCACAGCATTGTCTATATTGCTAGTTAAGATTCTTGTCACTGTTGTATAAATTGTTGTGCTATACAACTTACCTGCTAGTGGTCTAATTTCCTTGAGTTTTTGAACAAAGACGGTAGTCGAGGGGCCTTCGGAAACAACCTCTCTACCTCCATGAGGTAGGGTAAAGTCAGCGTACACTCTGCCCTCCCCATACCTCACTTATGGGATTTCAGTGGGTATGTTGTTGTTTTGAACCGAGAAGGCAGCCGAGGGTCCTTCGGAAATAAGGCTCTCTGTCTCCATGAGGTAGGGGTAAGGTTTGCGTACACTCTATCATCCTTAAACCCCACTTGCAAGATTTCATTGGGTATATTGTTGTTTTGAACAGAGGAGGCAGCCGAGGGTCCTTTGGAGATAACCGCTCTACCTCCACGAGGTAGGGGCTATCATCTCCAAACCCCACTTGCGGAACTTCATTGGGTATGTTGTTGTTTTGCCAATGCTGTAAAGGTTTCTTGGGCCAATAGCCACATTGGTTTGGGGTACTTATCTTGGTAAGATGGATGATTTTATATGAAGTGAAAGTGTTGTTTGGATGTACAATTTAAATATTTTAAATTTTATTTTTCTCATAAATATAAAAATTTAATAAGTTGTGAAAACAATCAAATTTTTGTCGATCTTACCAAATGAGCAAATTATAGTTCATAATCATGATATTGAAATATCCTAAGATGCCGCATTTGCTAAATCACCTATCTTTGTGTTCCTTTCATAAATAAATATTCGAGTTTAAAAACTTTCAAATGCACATAATTTTATGAAGATCCACTAATTAATAATAATAGTAACTAGTTATTCTTTAATATAATCATTTCATTGGATTAAAAGAAAAAACGTCGTTCCTCCAAAGCTCAAAAACTAGTCATCAGTTTTGCTGAAATTCCATGTATTGTAACAAAAAAATTGCTTATCACAAGTATAATATCAAGCTTCTAACAAATTTCATGACTTCAAACAGATTTTTGCGACTTCAATCATGTATGTCAGAGGTTGATTCTAAGTGGTTAAACTTTAAATGAGTCTCGAAATGGCTATCCTTGCACTTGTCCCAATTTTGAGAGTACTCTCCTCGTTTCATATTAGTTGTCCACCATATAAATAGTTGTTCGAAATTATTTATCATCATTTCATTTTAAAGATAAAATTAATTATTTTTTAACCAAAAATAAAAATAAAATAAAATGTCTTCTTTCCTCTAAAAGCTTAAAGACTCTTCAGTTTTGCTTGAAATTTCACGCATTGCAACAAAAAAATCTCAAATTTCCCAAATCAACATGACTCAAGGTATGCAATTATCTCTCTCTTTTTGGATTATGAAAGTGAAATTGAAGAAAAATAGCTTTGAGTCTTAAGATTTTACTGTTCATAAAGTTTTAGAATTTGATAAAGTAACTAAGATTCCTCATTTTATGTATTCTGTCTTTCAATTGATCCCAAAAAGGTTTAATTTTATTACTATGATGTAGTCAAGAAGACAAAAATAAAGAAAAAAATATGCTTAAAGAATTAGGTTTCAAAGCCCTGTATATTTTTTTTATTTTTTTTTGGTAGAAGCATTTCTAGTTTGCTCATTTTGTGCACAATTGGGGTGTTGCCTAGTGGTCGATGAAATGAGAGGTTAAGAAAATGCTAGGTAATTTCTAGTTATATTTTTAGGCTTTGGTGGACAGAGTTACATGATACCTATGTTGGTGGGAGATACTATGTATTTGGTGGAATAGTCGATGTGCACGCTAGATGGCTCGGACACTACTGTCGTTAAAGAAAACCAATTGTGTCTTCAAACCACCCGATCTCTTTCTAGGTTTTCAGAATCTTATCACCCTTTGTCTGGAAGGAACAACCTTTGTGCCAGCCACATCATTTTGTGTTATCAATTTGTGGTACGCTATACGTAAACATTGTTTCCCTTGTACATTCGTGACAGTCACTCATATCTTGTGCTAGATTCATATCTTGTGCTGGATTTCTTGATGAACTGCAAGAATATAAGACTGTTAGAACTTGAATTCAACGGAGTGGTTGAAAATCCAACAAATGATAAAGTATCAACTTTGGAGAAGCTTCTTTGTTGAGGTAAGATATTGATCACTTGTTTCACTTGAATATTTTATAGTGATGGTAATTTCATATGATTCTAATTATTATATTTGCTACAAAGCTTGCCGACGTTGTTCTGAATGGGCTTCCTTTTATGCTCAACTTCTTGTAGCGTCTATTGTTAAATGTAGAGTTAGGCAAAATGGGTCCAATTTCTTACGCTCTAAAGTTGATTAAGAAGTCATCCAATTCCGTAGTACGTGTGTGTAGTTGTTCAATTTCAGAGGAAGGAGAAAAAAAAAATTACGAAAGGATTATATTAAAGAATAACTAATTACTAGTGTTTTGAAGACACAGTTGGAGAGGGACATATGTGTCAAGGTTGAACAATTAAAAATAGAAGAAGGCAGTCTATAGGGATTATCAACTGAAATGCCAAGAGTTAGCTTCTCGACACCCTTCCTGGTTACATAAAGCATCTATCTATCGATGATTGCATATGAAGACAAACTTACTCCACTAGTGTTGAGAACAAACCTCATTATGTCCCCCATATGCAGTAACAAAATATTAGCTAGTACTTCTTTGAAGTTGGATTCAGACTCTAATGTTAACTCACAACAGAAGTCGTAATCCATAACCAAATTTGGAAGCATGACCCAAATATATCTCCGCTTTTGGGACAAAATACTAGTTTTTACCGCGTCTTGAACCAGTAAGAGCTCAAAGATATTATCTATAACACTTCTTGGTAAACCACTGATTTTATCTTTTGTATCCCTTTCAACAACAACTCTTTTTCCATTTGTTAAAACAAATTAGACTAAAAATAGTTAGAATGTCAAACATAGCTTCAGCTTCCAAATACCCTTTTTCAACATTTTTTTCAAATATCACAATTTTGTTATGTCCAATCAAAAAATACACAGTAAAAATATAAAATAAATAAAATAAAATGAACAAACTAAAGATGTTTCTACTTAAGAAAATGGTATTGAGAGAGTTTGAAACCTAATTCTCTCATGTTCTTTTTCTTTATTTCAGAGTTGCTTCGTTAAATTCAAAACCTCACAAATTTCATCTATTAAAAAAAGGGCAGTCGGATGCACTAAGCTCCCGCTAAGTGTGGAGTCCGGGGAAGGGTTGGATCACACGAGTCTATTGTATCGTGCTGCATTTCTACAAGAGGGTGTATACACAGCTTGAACTCGTGAACTCTTATCTCTTGGTCAATTGACAACAACTTCACCAATTACGCCACGGCTCCCCTTAAAAAAAATCATCTCTAAACTAAAAAATTCCAAAATTGCTAATTTTTCTTCAACCATAGACTCAACTCCATTAACATTTACATCCTAAATTAGCTTCAAATGAAATACAACAACATATCCTGTGGAATCTAGAGAGGACGCATTTTACGCAGACCTTACTCATGCCTTTGTGGTGTAGAGAGGCCATTAGACCCTCCGCTCAAAGAAGTGCAATCCAAGCAGAAGCAAAATTAGAAATAAATTATTTCTTCATGCTATCTAAAGATTACAAGTAGCAAAACAGAAATTAAAAAATTGGAAATTGAATTGTTTCTTAGGGCTTTAAATTAAAAAACTCAAATGGCGGAAAACAAACAAGGGAAAAAGAGAGAAATACATACTTCGAGTCATGTTGATTAACAAAAGAAATTTTTTGTTCTTGATTTTATTTTCTACCTCTCTATTCAATGTGTGCAATTTGATTATCTTTTTTGAGCTAAAAAGAGGGTTCTTAAGCTCTCAATGAAAAGGAGAAAGGGATCAAGGGGATTGAGTGCTAAATTGGAGTAACAAGCTAAGTGGTGTAATATTAAAATACTAATTTATTATATTATTTAAAAAGTTTATACTCATTCCGTTCAAATTTATGTGACGCACTTTTTGTTGTAGTTTGTCCTAAACGAATATATATAGTTCTATATTTAGAAACATTTTTAATTTCTATTACTTTTTGAAATGGTTTATAGCGTTATAAATGTCTAAAACTTGTCTTGAATCATAAATTTCTTAAATAGATTATTTCATTCTTAAGTGTTGTAGTTAAACGGTGTCATGTAAATTGATCAGAGGGATATTATGTTTTAAATTAGAGTTTAACTTATAAACGATATAGTTAGTGTAAGAAATTCTTACATCACGACATTTTAACCTTTTTTTGTAAGTAAACTATCCTATTTTCATGATTACAAATCTCGCGTTTTAGAACTGCCTACTTATAGTTAGTGGCAAAGAACCCTTTAGAGCATTGGCAGCTGGATTTGTTTATTATTGAGGACTTAACAAAATTATCCATCTGAACACCTTTACAGCATTGGCAACTAGTAACACTTAACAATCTGGCTTCATATGTTTCCCACAACCCCCGGCCTTCTCTGTGCGAAACAACAACATACCCCATGAAATCCAACAAGTGGGGTCTGAAAAGGATAGAGTACACCTAGCAGAGGTAGAGAGGTTGTTTCCGAAGGATAGAGTGTACGCACACCACTAGTAGGTAAGTTGTATAGCACAATAACCTGTAAAATAGTGACAAGAATCTTAACTGGCAATATATACAATGCTGTGAACAAAATAACACTTTCTGCTAAACCATTCTCAATAGCCAGTGCAACTATAAAATCATGTGAAGCTGTGCGAAAACGCATCATTCTAAGTCAATATCAATGTATATGTTTGTATACTGAGCAATGCACATACTTAGCAAATATGGAGTGTGAGAAAGCAGTAACTCTACAAAAAGCACTACAGCTTCTAAACTCATAAAATGATTGATGGCAACATACTTGAGCTTGTCGACTGGTCATTCCAAGAAGGATGGTGTGTTCAGATACTTCAAAATTGCTTTGGCATTGTTGCTGGTAGCATGAACCTAATAATGGTATAAACAGACACTTAAGTCATTTTGGATTCTAATGTTCACAAATATGAAGTGCAAAAGTGAACCAGACCGACCATACACATATCAAGTATAAGACGACATAAATTTCTTGTGGCGTCTATTGTTAAGTGATTTAAAACATAATATCCCTTTGATCAATTTACGTGACACCGTTTGACTACAACACTTAAGAATGAAATAATCTATTTTTGAAATTTATGATTCAAGACAAGTTTTAGACATGTATATCGCTATAAACCATTTCAAAAAGTAATAAAAATTAAAATGTTTCTAAATACTACAACAAAAGACGTGACACATAAATTTGAACGGAATGAGTATTAACTTTTTAAGTAATATAATAAATTAGTATTTTACTATTACACCACTTAACTTGTTACTCCTATTTAACATTCAATTCCCTTTCTCCTTTTCATTGAGAGCTTAAGAGCCCTCTTTTTAGCTCAAAAAAGATAATCAAATTGCACACATTGAATAGAGAGGTAGAAAATAAATCAAGAACAACATGACTCGAAGTATGTATTTCTCTCTTTTTCCCTTGTTTGTTTTTCGCCATTTGAGTTTTTTAATTTAAAGCCCTAAGAAACAATTAATTTTTTAATTTCTGTTTTGTTGCTTGTAATCTTTAGATAGCATGAAGCAATAATTCGTTTCCAATTTTGTTTCTGCTTTGATTGCACTTCTTTGAACGGAGGGTCTAATAGCCTTTCTACACCACAAAGGCAGGAGTAAGGTTTGCGTACAACGCATCCTCTCTAGATTCCACTGATATGTTGTTGTTGTATTTCATTTGAAGCTAATTTAGGATGTAAATTGAGTTGAGTCTATGGTTGAAGAAGCAATTTTGGAATTTTTTTTGTTTAGAGATGATTTTTTTTTACAAGGGGAGCCTTGGCGCAATTGGTGAAGTTGTTGTCAATTGATCAAAAGTTCATGAGTTCTAGTCGTGTATACAACCTCTTGCAGAAATGCAGCACGATACAATAGACCTTTGTGATCCAACTCTTCCCCGGACTCCACACTTAGCGGGAGCTTAGTGCAATGCCCTTTTTTTTAATAGATGAAGTTTGTGAGGTTTTGAATTTAACAAAGCAACTCTGAAATAAAGAACATGAGAAAACTAGGTTTCAAACTCTCTCAATACAATTTTTTTTAGTACAAGCACATTTATTTTGTTCATATTGTTTTAGTTATTTTATATTTTCAGATTGGACATAAAAATTTGTGATATTTGAAAAAGAAGTTGAAAAGTGGTATTTGAAGCTATGTTTGACATTCTGACTATTTTTAGTCTAATTTATTTTAACAGATGGAAAAAGAGCTGTTCTTGAAGGGGATACAAAAGATAAAATCAGTGATTTACCAAAAAATATTATAGATAATATCCTTGAGCTCTTACCGGTTAAAGATGCGGTAAGAACTAGTATTTTGTCCCAAAAATGGAGATATATTTGGGCCACACTTCCAAATTTGTATCTGAATTACGACTTCTGTTGTGAGTTAATAGAAGAGTCTGAATCCAACTTCAAAGAAGCAGTAGATAATATTCTGTTACTGCATATGGGGGACATAATGGATTTTTTTCTCGACACTAGTGGAGTAAGTTTGTCTTCATATGCAGTTATCGATAGATGGATGCTTTATGTAACCAGGAAGGGTGTCGAGAAGCTAACTCTTCGCATTTCAGTTGATAATCCCTATAGACTGCCTTCTTCTATTTTTAATTGTTCAACCTTGACACATTTGATCCTCTCCAATTGTGTCTTCAAAACACCAATATCTTTTCTTGGCTTTCAGAAGCTTATGACCCTAAATCTGTCATCTTCAACCTTTGTGCCAACCGGATCGTTTTGTGTTATCCAGGCCCCCCTTCTTGTGCATTTGATCTTGGATTCGTGTTATGGTACTCAATACCTAAACATTATTTCACCACAACTCAAGTTCGTGAACGCTTATAAGAGTCACCATTTTCCCTCGCAAAATTGTTCCATGAATTGCAAGAATGTGAGAGAGTCTGTACTTGTATTTAACGAAGAGGTTAATGATAATGAAAATCATTGTATTTGTACTTTGGAGAAGCTTCTTGTTGGCTCGCGTACACTTGAGGGACTAAATTTAGATTCATTCTCTGTTGAGGTAAGATATTGACTACTTGTTTCACTTGATATCTTATAGTGATGGTAATTTCGTATGATTCTAATTATTGTGTTTTCTTCAAAGCTTTTGAGTGCACTCATTGTTCCGAATGGGCAACCTTCTATGCTCAACTGCTTGTGGCATCTATATTTAGGTGTAGACTTTGGCAAAATGGGTCAGATTTCTAATGTTCTGCAGTTGATTAAGAGTTGCCCCAATTTGAGTGAACTCTATATTTCGGTAAGAAGAAAATATATGCACAATCTGGTTCATTTATGCACTTCATATTTGTGAACATAAGAATCTAAAATAGCTTGGTATTATACATTATTAGGTCCATTCTACCAGTGACAATGCTGAAGCAATCTTGAATTATCTTGACATGCCATCTTGCTTGGAACGACCACTCGACAAGCTAAAGCACGTTGACATCATGTTGTTTAGTGGTTCAAAAGCTGAACTGCTATTTGTAAAGCTATTGCTTTCTCGCACTCCATCTCTGTTAAAGATGTGCATTGATACTTCAGACATAGATATTGATATTGCCTTAGAATTGATGCGTTTCCCCAGAGCTTCTCCCAGGGCAGAGCTATTCTATTCCAACCTGTGATTTGAGGTTGGAAGGCAGATTGATGTTTATCTGTTGTCAATTAGTTTTGTTAAACAAGGGATGTATTGGCAAATTTTGTTAAAAATGTGCAGTACCTTTATTAATATGTTCTTCACTAGATGTTTTGGAAGCTCAGTATGCTTCGATGTGTTTGATATGATTAGCAGTCTTTTGCTATATTTCTTTGTATTCTACTTCTGATTCAAGTTGCACTGGCTATTGAGAAATAGGATGTTTGAATATTTGCAGAAAGTGTTTTTTTGTTCACAGCATTGTATATATTTCTAGTTTAGATTCTTGTCATTGTTGTATAGATTGTTGCTCTATACAACTCACCTGCTACTGGTCTAATTTCCTTGAGTTTTTGAACAAAGAAGGCCGCCAAGTTTCCTTCTGAAACAAGCCTCGCTACCTTCACAAGGCAGGGGTAAGGTCTGCTTACACTCTACCATCCCCAAATCCCACTTGCGGGATTTCACTGGATATGTTGTTGTTTTGAACAGAGAAGGCAGGAGGTTGTGGGAAACATATGAAGCCAGATTGTTAAGTGTTACTAGTTGCCAATGCTGTAAAGTGATTTTTGGGCCAAAAGCCACATTGGTTTTGGCCACTATTTTGGCCAAGTTTTAAAATTTTATCCAGAGTGTAAAAAAAATAAAATACTTTCACGTAAGATCACTGAACTTTACTCGATTATTAGTCTTGGTTTGTTCCAACAAGTAGTAGAATCGCGACCCTTTGTCCCTGCCTTTTTATATAGCATATGTTTCGTGGTGGAGGAGTTGGATCATAAAAAGAAGAGGTTCTAGTCGTAAGATATCTAATGAAACCAGTGTTAGAATAGAGATTTTTTCCAAGAAATCTCAAATATCTAAGGTTTCTTTTTGTTTCATTGTATGGCTGATTCTTTGGCAAGAATCGTGATTGGGAATTGTTTGATTGTCTTTTTATGAGGAAAAGTCGAAATAGAATTAACTTGAACTTAGACATGCTATTCAAAATCTCAATGAAGTTTAATTACTTTAATGTAACAAAATATTTTTATTTAGTTATGAACTAGATAGAGTTTGATGATCATACATAAATTTAACATATATGAAAAGTATCTGAATAATTTAATATTAATCATTAAATTACGACAAAAACAATGAGAACTTAATAAACAAGTAGAAGCATATTCTTAAGATCAATCAATTGGATAACACATCCTCATACGTACACTAACTATAATTAATAAAAAAACTCTGAGAAATAATATAAACGCTAAACCGACGTGTAGTATGACAGATGAAATTCCTTCTCCTTTAATCAAAAGATATCGCGTTTGAGTCCTAGCTAAGAACGATGAAATCTTTGATAGAGAGTGTTTCCCATTAGTGGACCATACGCAATAACAAATTCGAGTTAATCATATAAGTGAATTTCAAATATCTATCATGCCGTTATATTATATGTTTTTCATATTTTAGTTTTATGTGTTCTAACTTCCAAGTATTATTCTAGTTTTCCACAAACATATATGTACAATTGTGGATTATTATTGTCCAAACAAATCTTGATCAACATTACAAAGTCAAGTTGATATTGATAGTACATAGAGTTTGATTAAATATTATTCTAAGTTTTGAATTTTCAATATAATGTGTTCCTCACATTATATTATGCAGTTTACTTGTACAAATTCATATTATATCAGATCAAATAAAATCAAACTCGTGAATAATATTTTCTTTTAAGTCCAAATTCCTCCCCTCTTGTTCTTGAGGTCCCCCCACCCCCTTCTTTCTCTATCTCTTTGGATATCCAACGAGAATAATAACATATCGAGTATAATTTCATAAGTGAAGTTTAAAAAGGTTGAAGTGTATACAACTTTTAAGAGGTAGTTTCCGATAGACCATGAATCAAGTAAAGCATATAAAAAATAAAAAATGTAAAGCAAACGTAATCGATATACCACGATATTATTCTAATAGATTCCCCTTCACTTGCTTGCAAGACTTCCTCTTTATTTTGTTTTTTTCAAAAAGGGACAAGTCAAGTAAGTATTTAGATTATCTTGCCCTTCATTCATTTTCGCTACGAAAATATAATTTTCATAATAAAAAGCAAGTGAAATAGCTAAAAGTACTTGATTCATTTCACACCTTTGAATTATTATTACTCGAATGACTTGAAAAGGCCACAACGACGATAACATATTTAGTATAATCTCATAAGTGGGATCAAATTTGGAGAAAGTAGAATACATGCAGACCGACTTTAGCCCTACTTTGAGTGGTGGAATGACTTGAAAAAATGAATTTAAAAAATTAGATTTTAACTTCGTAGAGATAATGCTCGTGTTGCCTACACCCAAGTTGCTAAAGGGTTTATATTTTCCAATATTTACAAAGTTGTCTTCATATGAGATAATGACAGAAAAAGGACCTCTTACAATTCATATTATTATAACAATATCATATTATTTTTTTCTGCTTTTGTTTTTAGTAAAAAAATTGCTTAATTTTCATGTTGTCTTGTTTATGTGATTCTAAAATTTGATGCTTCTAAAGGAACATCTATGTAGTTTGGGAGTTTGTAAATTAAAATCTATTGTTTATTTAGTTTGTCTCTGCAGGCTATGGAATATTTGGAATTTGCTGCTTCCTTTCTATTTTTAATAATTTTTGCTTTTCATTACCTGCTGATATCCTTGTAAAACACTAAAAACACATTCGATATTTATATCAAATCATATTAATATCAACCATGATTAAGGAACGATCTTCGATGTGAGAAATTAATTACCTGTGATTTAATAATCATATCATATATATATATATATAAAAGAGAACCCTAGGCCCGCTTACGTGGCGCCACCACAAACCAGGATTCCCTTTTAATTTATTTATTTTCAAAACTAGCCTTTCATGAAAAGTTGTGACTTTTATGAAGAGTTGCGACTCTTATGAAAAGTTGTGACTTTTATAAAGAATGTGACCTTTCCGAAGAGTCATAATTTTTTCAAAGAGTTGTGACCTTTTCCATAAGGCACAATAAGCATTTGTTCACACTACCCTTTGTTGTCTATAAATAGAGGGATTTTCTCTCATTTTAAAACAACGAAAATTCTGAACTTCTTCTTCTTCTGCACAATTAAATATTCGCGTACTTTGCTCCTGTTGAGTGGCTCACTGACACCATTATTTTTGTATCAATACCCGGCGAATAGAATCGTTTTATCTTGAGAGGATCTATTCCTTTAAACCTCGGATACTAAAGGGGTATAATTTTCTTAATTAAGGGGACAGTATGCATTCAGCGACCTCGATTTTTTCCTTTCTGTTTCATTCTATTGTTACAGATCCTAGTATGTTTTTTTACAGTCAATAATTTATGCTTATGTTATTAATTGTTGTTTTTGAATACATGCTTTAAACTTTGTTGTTTATATTTCTGCCAAGTTATTGTTAGTACAAATTAAATAACAAACGTTAATTGAGTATTCATGCAAGTTTTCTCTACTGAAGTTGTTGAAGGTACAATAAAAATTCCTTAAAGATCTATACTACCATCTCTTGAAGAGAAAATTCAAATTTGGTATACCATTGTAAGGACATTAAGACCTTAAAAAACCTTATCTACCTTGATATGCAAAGTGAACTAGGAAAAGAAGACAAGAATTAATAAACTTTTGACATGGCTTCAAAGATGTTGTGCCGGATGACCTATAGAGGAATATGACTAGATTGGAGCCTCTTTTAATCTCAAAAACATAGATAACTACACAATAAAATCCTGATTTGTGAGGGAGCCACATGGGCGGGTCTAAGATTCTTATTTATATATATATATATATATAAGATATAAGATAAGATGTTCGTTACTACGTAATCTTGTATGTAAGATAATATAGTGTTTTAGTTTTAATGATTGATAGGTTTTAAGTATTACTTTATAAATTCCGTGATATTAAATTCCCGCGTGAAGCGCGGATTGTTTTACTAGTGCTAGTATATATAAAGACATATGCTATATATTCATCGAGTTGGTGTAAACATTCCATTTTTTTCCTCATGCTTATGAGTACCTGCTTTTGGGACCACCATTAAAGTTGTTATACCCACAATGCGTAAAAATTGAAAGTCTATCCCCTTCGAAACAACTTCAGACATGTGATATTTGAAGTTGTGCTTATGCTGAAACCCAAACATATATATTCGAAGTTCAGTCATTTTTTGCATGGACTTCACTCATGTGGTAGAATTCAATCATTTTTTTTATTGAAGCTCGTCCATTTTTGCCTGAACTTCAGCTAAGTATAACTTCAAACACCACATGTCCGAAGTCGGTCTGAATTTTGGTAAATGTGTAAGATTTTAAAAATGAATACAAATTAAATAGCGGCCGTAAATTTTTGGCCCACAGGCCACAAGTATAACACCAGATTCACTGCCAAATTGGTTACATATGAACACAAATCCAAGTAGAGTATGAATTTTCTGGTCCCATCATATTAAATGGTGCAATAGCCACCAAATTTTTAACAAACAACTTTGAATATAGAATATGGACTGTTGTAAATTGTGTGGAAACTTCATAGAAACGTTTTTTTTAATGACCGTGGTGTCTGGACCAACTTTCGCGCACCTCGACTAATTTCACGGGATACCTGTCATTTTTCACCAGCAATAGTACCAGGTAACTAGGTAACTCTGTACACCAAGGTTAAGGCTAGGACAGATGGGAAGAAACATATTTTTGCATGGAACTCACTAAAGTCCGAGTCTTTAATTAAGGGAATAATTATAAACCTTGTGCAAAAGGAATAAAAGCATCACTTACCTATATAAAAGTACTATATAAGAATGACCTTGTTCCTTCACCACTAGCACCATTGCCATAATAACTTTCTTCAAAATTCCTAAAAGCTCATAACAATGGCATTTTTAGCTACCATTTCTGGCCATGAAAATCTGTTCCTTTCTAATACCCTAAACAATAACTTTACTTTCAGTAGAAAGCTCCCACCTAGTCAATGTTACAGTTTCCTTCACAAGAAAATCCAGCCTAGCAATGTCACGTACTCGTACCGAACTTTTCAAGCCAAGGAACAAGAAGTTTCATCCAAGGCAGAGAAATTCATCTTGCCAAAGTTTGAGTTTCAAGAATACATGGTAATGAAGGCAATCAAGGTAAACAAAGCACTAGATGATGCAATACCAATGCAAGAGCCTATAAAAGTTCATGAAGCCATGAGGTACTCACTTCTAGCTGGAGGAAAACGTGTCCGGCCGATCCTCTGCATGGCTTCTTGTGAAGTTGTAGGAGGGGATGAATCGTTAGCTATACCTGCAGCTTGCGCGGTTGAGATGATCCATACCATGTCACTCGTCCACGATGATCTTCCCTGCATGGACAACGATGATCTACGCCGTGGCAAGCTTGCGAACCACAAGGTTTTCGGGGAAAACACTGCAGTTCTTGCAGGGGATGCACTTATGTCTTTGGCCTTTGAACATGTGGCTACCAAGACTCAGAATGTGACACCCCAAAGAGTGGTTCAAGCCATTGGGGAATTGGGTTACGCCATAGGCTCAAAAGGGCTCGTGGCTGGGCAGATTGTGGACTTAGTTAGTGAGGGAAAACAAGTGAGCCTAACTGAACTGGAGTACATTCACCACCATAAGACGGGGAAGCTTTTGGAGGCTGCTGTGGTTTGTGGGGCAATAATGGGGGGAGGAAATGAGGTTGATGTGGAGAGAATGAGGAGCTATGCTAGGTGCATTGGACTGTTGTTTCAAGTGGTAGATGATATTCTTGATGTTACAAAGTCATCAGATGAGTTGGGAAAGACAGCTGGTAAGGACCTAATAACTGATAAGGCTACATATCCTAAGTTGATGGGGCTAGAAAAGGCTCGAAGATATGCTGGTGAGCTGATGGCTAAGGCCATGAATGAGCTAAGCTACTTTGATTCTGCCAAGGCGGCACCTCTTTATCATATTGCTAGTTATATTGCAAATCGACAGAATTGATAGGCTGAATAGTTCATGTCAAAGACAATGTGTATACCTTAGAAAACTACCTGTATAAGTAAAGATAAATGTGATGGAACTGAACTTTGTGTCGTATTTCTACTTATGGGACCATGTAAAAGAATATGTAACATGCCATATGTAGTTCCAATAACATGGATCATCAGCTCGAAAGCTTGTAACAGAAGTATTTCCGCCTAATAGAATTGCACATTAACTATGACTACGGCATATAAAATAAATAAAATACAAGTAGTTTTTACTACAGTATCTGTTTTAAATTCTTTCCTATAATTATGAAAATAAAAGGGCAGCTAGGTGCACAAAGCATTCCGCATTCACACAAAGGGCCGCACCCCAAGCAATATAGAAAATATCGCAGTGCACACTTTGGCAAACAAACCATATGAAGCAAGGAATAAGTGCACACTGATTGCAAATTCGCAGTCTCTCTTTGAGAAGAGAAACATATTTTCACTGGAAACTACTAATCTAATTAGATCTCTTGCAGATATATTCATCACATGACTAGAGTTCGATTATTAAACAAGAATGCTACACCAAGTGATTAACATTAATGTTTTGCTATTAACATTGTCTGAAAAAATAAGAACTTTTGCATACACACAAGCCTTAGGAAGTATGTATTACATATATAACTCAGGCTATCATTCAGTCAAACAAGGATGAGTATGTGTTCTACTAAAAATATACATGGCAAAGAACTGTCATAGAGCCTTCCAAATGCTAGCTTACTATACCTTGCGATAAAAACCTAATCCTCAGAAATGTAAAAGATGATGATATAGTTTGTCTAACCCATGACTTTTGGTCGCCAACCCTCAATAACATCCTCTTTAAGTGCCCGCGTGTTGATGAATGATTCCCTGGAGAATATACTCTGAGCACAAAACAAATTCAGGTATAAGAAACTATCCAGTTGGCAACTGTCTCACCAGATCGATAAATGCATGTATAACTATTATCTACCAAAAAAGAATTCCATTGACTCGTCTTTGATCTTTCCTTATTTGTTCTCTTTTATTCATCTTTTCATCTGTAGGGTTTGGAGAAGGAGGAGGAGGATTTTAGGAGGTACAGGAAGAAGAAATGGTGTAAAGAAAGCATAATAATTACTTAGAGGATCCCTGATCCACATTCTATTATCCTTAATTCTATTTCTCCATGCACCTCCAAATACTTCCGAGTCAAAGCCGAAGTAAATTTTAGGTTTAAGTGGGCCTTTAGGATCTCCAATAAGATATAAAATCCTCTTGTTAGTCTAATAGATGTTGCACACACACAGATACTAATGACAACTGCTTGTTGTTTGATTTTTATATCTACAAACCCAGACATCGAAACTATTTTCTTAGGATATAAAAAGAGATAACAACAATTTTGAGAAAGGCCATAAATCTCAACTTTTGAGACTGACAAATAAAAGAATTTAACAAAGTCAAGATTGCAAATATCTATAGATTGATTATCTTTGCATTCATGGGTAACAGAGGCTATGTTTAGGAATTACTGGGATATGAAGCTAAGTTAAGGATCCAAAAGCTGACACAGCTAGCAGTTGCTGCATAAACTGAATAACGATCTCTATGTACGTAATAGTTATAAGAACAATAAATGAATAAGCAAATAAAGATAACTTAAAGAAGGAACTGCATAAGCTTTGGATACCTTCATGTATGATTTCACGTAGGGGAATGAATCTGGAATTGACCAATTCTTATAGTGCCCCAAAGCTATTTCTAAATGATATAGCTTAGGGCCAAGTGACAAATCAGCAGCAGATACCTCATTTCCGTTTATAAATGGACCCTTCAGTCAAAAACAAAGAATAACTTCATCAACAGTAGCTAGAAGCTGGAAGGAAAAAATCTAGAATCAACCTGTTTGAGAAAGATATGCATAAGGTGGTTCACATTTGTGTAATTCGCAAATTCACAACAATTTCCCACAAACCAAGACATTTGTTTCTCCTTTTCAGATTTTAAATAAAGATTCTCTCTTTTTCCTCAAAAACAAGGGCTTCAATAAAAGATATTTTGCCTTTTACACGAAAGGGAAAAAAAACAAAACGCCAAGTAGTTGAATGTTGTGGCCACCAACAAGTACTAAATCAATCAACTCAAGGTCAATTTGGATTCTTGTATTCATCTTTGATCCTTCTCCTTATTTTCTTCCTGTAATACTACTATTAGAGATACTAGCAGTGTTGGTGCCAGCTTTATTTTGATTTGGAGAAGATTAAAAGAAAAAAATATATATTTGAGGTAAGAAAAATGAAATGTGTGTCTCAGCCCAATTTGTTCAGGCATACTGTTTTCCTGCAATGGCCAAATAGGCCGAAGGAGATCTAAGATTTGTCCAATCTAGGTAACCCCAAGAAATTGCAACTAAAAAAGAGGGAAAACCACTTTTATCTAACTTCAGCAGCAGTTTTTTAGAAGCAAAAAAAAACATAACATAGTGACAAGGTCCATGAGGCTTGAAGTGAAAAGCGAGAAGTAAAGCGTGCACCTCTTAAAAGTGAAGCACTTAATCAACGGAAATTTAAAGTCCCATACACGTTTGAATTTAGTACTATAATAGTCAAGTTTCAATTAAAATAACTAATTTAACATCCAATACATAATAATTTAATCCAACTCCTCAAAGTGAGATTCAAGAATTGACCCTTTTTCATTGAAATCATCGCCATTTATCATCACACATAAAGCGACAACCCATTGTTTCGCAACACTTCTTTGCTTATCACTACAAAATGCACATTTTCCTCGGATCCAAGCAGTGATCAATTTGTGAATCTTGGCAAAGGCAATTAAATTTGGCAAAACCCAAAAAAAAGACAATTAAATTTGGCAAAACCCAAAAACAATCACTTACATTTTCTTTAAGGTAATCATTGAAAGCTGTCAGCTCATCAAGTAAAGCCTGCTCTGTTCCATCACTTGGGTCTTTGCTTTTCAGAAAAGCAACAAACTTCGGGAAGATCTTTGATCCACTACAAAAATATGGAAGATAATGAGAAACAGCTGTGCAGTAAATTGCCAAACAATTAGTAATTAGATTTTTCATACGCTGACACTATATGAATTCGCATCATAACTATGGCTACAAAGTGAAAACCAATCATAGATACATACATTTCGTTCGGGAACAGAGGAAGTAAAAAGTTAATTTTGCAACCTTATGACTGTGAACCAGCTTTTACTATTTATTCAGGAAAATGATTCATTGTAATAAGAACAATGCTTTTGACTGTGGATGAACATTAAAACTGCTGTCAAGAATGATGAGAAAGGGATGACATGTCTCCAAGTCAGAGCAAGGAAGCGCCTGTTTGACTATGGTTGAATTACAACTTACTTGTACCTTAAAAGCTAACATAGCCCAGAGGATAGGATAGCTCTTTCTATGAAAGCTTCAAAGATGAAATTAAATGTATAGGAGGACTTAGTTTTATGTATAGCTTTGTTTGGCACACTTCTGTAAAGAAATTATCTTGTAAATCCTCACATGGGACAAGAGGTAAGGCAAAGTCCCCCTCTTCTTTCGTAATCCTACTTTCATATCTATAGAAGTGCCCAACCTAAGTTCTTTTTTTCTTAAAAAAAAAAAGATCAATGCTTTAAAATGTGTGGTATGTAATGAACAAAAACACAAATTTGTCCCCTAAGGGGTCAAAAGAGTTGAAAGACTGATGAAAGATTCAGAAACGTTTTCAGCAAGAAGAAGTTATATATAACCATGCATGCCTATTTAAATGATAAAACTGTATGTCAATGATGGCAACTGGTAAAACCTACATGGAAGCCTTCTCAGGAGGAGTTGTCAGCGGAGGTTCGGGGAACTTCTCCTCCAGTGCCTGTGTGATGACATCTGAATCTGGAACCCATTTCTCGTCAAGCTTAATAAGTGGAACTTTACCTTCAGGGCTTATCTTCAAAAACCTAGATAAGTTGTTACCAAAAGAATTTCAGTTACTTAAAAATTTGCAGCTTGAAAGTAATACTAATTTATCATCAAATGTGGCAACAACTGACTTAGATGAATGGGTGTTCAAACTAACCAGTCAGGCTTGTTACTCAAATCAACAAACTTCATGTCATATGGCAGGTGCTTTTCCTCCAACGTAAGCAAAACCCTCTGTGTGAATGGGCCTGAATGAAAAAGAAAGTATTGTGACTCCATAATCTCAACTTAAAATGTTGTTCTTTTACTAATGACACAAGTTCAATAATTTGTACCAACGATTTAACAGGCTAGTCCATAGAAAAGGTTAATTAACTGACATGTTCAAACTACAATTCCCCAATAAGCACTTCATTTACTACACTTTCCACCAGCAAGAGAAATTCTAACAGAAAAATTGTAACTTTGAAGTTCTTATTTCATTTCCCTCTTCTTTTTTTTCCAGGGTCAGTTCTGCAAAGGTCAAACTCCGTCTATGTGAGCTTCAAAAAGCATAACCGTTCTCAAACCCAGATAAAGGAGGAGAATTGCATAGGTTAATGACTAGTATAAAGCGAAATGGATACAGACAATTCAAATCCAACCCCAACTAGTTAGGGAATAAGGCCTAATTGATTGATTATGTTGTTACCTATAAAATTGTGTTGTATTGTTACTTTAAATACAATATTTATTTTGATTGTTACTTAAATTTATTGCATTGTATCGTTAATCGATCATTATGTAACGAAAAAAAAATCTCATTTTATGTAAGGACTGATTCGGTGTGATCTCGATACCTTTTCTTTTTTTTCTCATTTTTGCCTTTGTCCAAACCTTGATCGTTTATTTTTCATATTACTGATATGTGGCATTATGCAGCCATGGAAAACGATACAATCTATCCAAATATCGTATTAATGCAAATACTACCGTACAATACAATAGGATATGTTATGAAACGATATGTAACAACTAACAATCATCCAAAACAAGCTGTGAAAGGTACCCAAAAATTTTATCAGTAGCAAAATTGTCCTTGGGAATGAAAGCTGAACAATTGCACAAATTCTCAAGAGAATACATACAATCACCGAGCTTATTTGGGGTTGTAATTGACTATTTGACAAAAACTCAAAAAGGGTGTCGACTGAGACCACTTATACAGTGAAAGCTCTAAACTTGGTGGAATTGGTGGTTAAAAATTGTTCTTTGGAATGATAATATTCTTAAAAACACTAAATTTAAGTATAATCATGAAATGCTTCTCTGTCTTTACTATCCCAAATGAACAAGCATCAAACAATGAACTCCAAGAATATCAATGAAATAAAGCTGAATAATTGAGGAATTTTACAAGTAAATACATACAGTCACCGAGCTTGTTAGGAGTTGTGATTGATTGTTTGACGCAAACTTCAAGAGGGGTGTCGAGTGAAGCCGCCATTGATACTGTAAAAGCTCTTCTGGGTGCTCTAAACTTAGTGGAATTGGAGGTGAAAATGGTGTTTTGGAGTCGAGGAAGTTGAATGTCCGCAAGGTGTTTGATAGAAGTCGCAAGTGAAGCAGCTGATGGCGTTATCTTTACTGTCGACATTGTGAGCGCTGTTGCTGCTTCCTGATGAAGTGACACTGTTGTTTTTGATGAGTGGCAATTAGCAAAGTCGGTGAGAGTCCAAGATATGGTGTGGAATACAATTTTATCTATATGAGGGCATTTTTGTCTTTTTTTATAATCGAAGTGTTCGGGTGCATCTTGACTAATTTAACCGGATATCAGCTCATTAGCATGCATCTCGATTAATTTATGGGATGTAACTCTTCTGACCCCGCATCTTGCTGCCTAATTTCATGGGATGATGATCAGTTTCGATTAATTTCATGAATATCAACTCTAAGTCAGTTAGCATGAATTTCGACTAATTTCAAATGATGTCGATCGGTTTCAATTAAGCCTTCTCAGATCCAAATTTTGACGTGTTTTACGGATATCAACTTTCTCAGTTCGCATGCATCTCGACAAATTTTACGAGGTATCGATCGATTTAAATTAAGCAAAGATCCAACATTCTCTAAACTCTTTTGATCACCCACCTTCCAACAAGAAGTAAAAGATCGATTAGGATATACGAGAAAAATTTGTCTCTTGCTAAATTTGAATCAGAGACAATTTCATCATCAAATCTAACTTCATAAATTTTAAATAAAATGAAAAATATTTAAAAATTTCTGATTAAACGCCTACCAAATAAACTTAACTTTCAATTAGTAACACGTGCATTTTTTTTTCTTTCTTGTAAATATTTACAAATATACCATCATGATTATCAATTATTCCACCTAGAGATTTTCGAGGTTCGATTTGAAAACTTTTTTATTAAAAGTGTTTCACCTTTAAAGTAGACTTTTATCGTGAATTCAAGTTTATTGAAATCGAAAGCACATATCGAACCTCGAATGAGAATAAAGTGAAAAAATTTAATAGATTTGAAGATACAACATATGTAAAGAATTTGTATCAAACTACAAAATGAATCTCTAGAGATATCTTAGAATGTTGGGCTTCTTAATATGAAAGGCCCATCTTCATTTTGGTGTCCACTCCTGCAATCTATCCATTATGTTTTGATCTCTTTATGTAACCAATAGCTTTTTGTGGGCCGCATTATGAGCCCATTTGAATGAGTTGATTGTAAATAATTGATAAGTATTAAGAGTACTGATAAGTATTTAAATGTTGAGATCAATTTTATAAATAATTATTACGTGTTTGAATAAAAATGCTGAACTTGATGATAAATAATTGAGATGTATGTAGAGTGCAGAAAGGATATAATATATGCAGATTTCATTCCTACCTTTGGCAGAAGGTATTCGACAAACCATCGACTCAAAAGATTTTATTTTTTAC
The DNA here is from genome assembly GCA_018342035.1 of Solanum appendiculatum. Lineage (NCBI taxonomy): Eukaryota > Viridiplantae > Streptophyta > Magnoliopsida > Solanales > Solanaceae > Solanum > Solanum appendiculatum. Next base: position 107,951 of record JAGDQO010001188.1, read on the forward strand.
ACAAGATTACAAGAAAAATACGACAACAAAATAATAAGATACGAAGCAAATGAGGCAACCAATACTATTACACGTTCAAATTAATTGATTTTAATAAACATGTGATCATGAGTGAAGGATAATTTTGAAGATTCATTGTATAGGATGATTATTTCAAGCTTGGAAACCTTAAAAGTAATCTCACTTTGAATAAGAAAAAAACTTTTTCGACACTCTATTTAAGTAAGAAAAAAGACTTTACTCCATGATCACAATTAATTTAGTAGAATATAAAATAAGATAAAGATGAGATGCATTGATCTTATCCTATGATAACTTAGGCCATAATTAAAGTTGTAACTTCTTTGATTAGCATGCTAGGAAACTACATAATTAATTAAACTAAACATGCACATCCTAATAGGGTAGTGTACTTTAATAGGGCAGTAATCTTCCGTTTCAATTTATATGACTTATAAAATAAAATTAATTTTAAAAAAATTAACACATTTTATATTTAGTAGTAATAATTTAACTTTAAAATATATATTTTATCTTTAATGAAATAATTTTTATTCACACAAATAAAACTCTTTCATTTTTCAAACTTCATATCAAGTTAAACTATGTCAAATAAATTGAGATGGACGAATAGAGTATTAATTATGGCCTAAACCAACTTTTTAGTCCAAAGTCCAAAGTCAAAAAGTATGCTGGGGCATAAAATTAAGTTTGAAAAGAAATGACTTCACTAAAATTTTGACACTTCATGAAGTTAAAAAGAATTACTTTGGTAAAAGTTTTATACTTTCCTGACAACTTTCATTCATTCATCTTTTAACCTATCAAGCCATCAACAGTTTAAAGGAAATATAGCAATTCTCTATGGTAAAAGCACTCGAAAGTGTATCGGAAATAATTTTTTTATCTCTAATATTAAAAATAAAGTTTACTTATACTTTATTCTTTTCAAATTTCATTTTGCGAGATTATATTAGGTATGATGGTTGTGGTGGTTTAGTAAAAGCAAATGGAAAGGCAGTGGCGGAGCCACCTTATGTGTTATGTTGAAGATTTCTTCGCTGAAAAATTATATTGTTTAATTAGATTAAAATTTTAGTTTATATATATGTTATATGTTGACTCCTCTTAATTTTTATGTATATCCTTTTGATATTTTAACATCTTTTAATAAAAATTCTAACTCCATCACTTGATTAAAAGGTCCAAATTCAAAACATCTTTGGATCCAACACATCTACTACAACATGCATGCAAATTTCGTGTATGAAGTATTTTGTGTTTATGGTAGAAAAATTGAAGTCCAAGTCTCATGAAGGTATGATATAAATAGTCTTTTTAATATTGTAAATATTAGTAATTGATACCATATCTTAAACTCGTAAATCTATTGTCTAACTCTTATACATCACATAAATAATTCTAATATTACAATTTCATGCATTTAATTAAAAAATTAAACGCTTCGCCAACAATAAGTGGATGACATGAATGTAAATGAGTTCGACTGGATTCAATATTTTTACCGCAACACATAGGTATATATGTTAATATTTAAAAATTCAACAAAGATTAAGTTTTGAACTTATAATTTTAAACATTCAATAAATTCAATGATAAAAACCTTATATGTGAAATTCGACCATTAATTTCTTAATTTTGAGATAAAACTTAATATAAACTGTGTATTATAACTCAAAATTCATCATATCAAAGTACTAGAATAATTTCAAATTATGTGAATTGAGATGTGACTTGTTACCTATTGTAACTAGGCAAAAATCATCATATCAAGGTAAACTTTTTTGGAGGCAACAAAATATATCATGTAGATCTTGAATAGTGTGTTAGTAGGACCCAAATGTCTAAAATCACACAAGTACAACCATGTGCAATTTTTTTTTTAATGTGGGGATATCCCCAATTTTGTACCCAAAATAGTATTATAGAGCCCCACATTCCACATTATATTATATCTTTTTATTCTTCTTTATTGCTATGGCTAAATGTTGCCTGGACAACAGTGAACACTCAAGTGTGCGCCACCTCCCCACCCCCGCACCCCATCCCACGCCCCACCCTTCTTTTTTGTTGGAGGGGACCCTCTAATTAAAAGGGACACATAGACAAAGAAATGGAAATTATTGCTCTCAATGTTTAACTTTTGAACCATCGAAAATGTGGTGGAGTGATAAATAATCCTTCATATTTAATCAGAGGTTTCAAATTAACATTTGAATATGAAAATTATCTTTAATTAAGAATGTTTTATCTTTAATATCACACTTTTCAAAACAAAATCAGATTAATCGATTTCTAAAGCAGATACAAAACGTCAAAGAAAAATAAAAATACCTAATAATTATTTCTATGGGAGAATACATTTTTTCCTCCTCCCCTAAGTTTTGACTCAAAAAACCTCTTATACATTTTGTTGGTGATCTTTCACCCCTTATCTTGTCTAAAATAAATCTTTTACCCTTTACTACTTTAAAGTGATGACATGGCGAAAATAATTTCTTTCGTTTCAATTTATGTGATATATGTATATAAAAATTAAAATTTTAAAAAAAATATAGTACTAAACATGTTATGAGACATATTTTGCTATAAAAACATGCGATTAATAGTAAAATAAACTATTTAAAATTTAATAATAATGTCACATAAAATGAAACGATTATATACTCCAAAAATTTCAAAAGGCAAAAATAAGTTAAAAAGTGAAAAACTATTTTACAAGTGTTTAACACTCAAATGTGTGCCCCCTTCCACCCCACCACTCTTGTTATTGTTGTTGGAGGGGGACCCTCAAAAGTCACATTACAAAGAAAGAAATGGAAATAAATGCCTTTTATGTTCAACTTTGATGTCTCAACAATAAATAATCTTAAAGGAAACATAGTGCACATGGGAAGAGCATGGTTCATTGCCCTTGAAGATTCCTATTGGGAGGGCATGTTACACCCAAATAGTATAAATGAGGTCCTATCATACTTTATTTCTCTTTCCTTTTACTTTTCTTTTTCTTCAATTGTGGAAATTCATTTTGTGAATGTATACCCATCATACAAGTATAGTGAATAATTCAAATTTAGTGTTCTGAAATATTATTAATAAGATTAATTTAATAAAATATAAGAAAATAAAAATATATCATGTCAATATGAATCAAGTAATATAAAACAGAGAAAGTATAGTCTTGATCACCTTATTTCTTAACTATGAATGAAAGATATGACTAAATTATCTTGCGGAAAAGCAAAAGTGAATTTGATAATATTAATACCAAACTCTCTAAACCTAAAAAGAGTTCTTCCTATCAAGAACTAAAGTTCATATCATGATTGTTACCGTCTAAGCACATGACATATATGGTTTGCTTTGGTTTGACAGACTTTACAAATTTGTCTCTTGAGAGTTGGAATTATTTGTTATCAAGTCTAAAAACATGTGTATCAAATGAATGTGTGTTATGTCTTATAAAAAAAAATTAGTTTCTTATTTTGTTTTCATTTTAAAATATGCTTAAGAGGTCATGTGTACCTTTATTCAGAAATTTATTATCTTAGAAGTCTCTCGACTTTTGTATTTGACCCACCGCACGTTATCGACATCACAATAACATGACAAAAAGAAATAAATCGATATCTCATCCAACCTTCGCCATCTTCAATAGCTAAGTTAAAGTATTTTTTTAACCAAAGATTAAGCTATACGATTTTTTAAAAATTCTTGCAATAAAAAACATTATATGATAGTCAGAAATGGTCTTCTGTAACAGATACAATCATAGACTAAAATCTTGTATAATATAATTCTTGTTTGAGATTGATTAATACACTACTTGACTAGTGAAACTGACTCAATAATTCTCCAAATTATGTATTTGATTTAATTCATCATATTATTTATCCAAAAGTAAAGGGAAAAAAAGAAAAAGAAAAAGGAAAGATGAATTTAGGTTAGCACTAGCACACTACAAAAAAGTCAATTTTTTTATTAATTAATTATTTTATATTAAAAGAAAAAGTGATTATATTCCACTTTTGTTAGGTACAAATTTACTACTTTTAGAAGTACCAAGTGAATCAAGCTCTTAACGATACTTTGCAGATGTACAAATATGAAAAAAGGAACTAAACTTAGTTCAAATGCCTTTTGTTAATCACAAAAAAATTACCCAATATGGTTATATGAAACAATAATACTGAACATTTCTCTGTCTTGATGACACAAATGGAAATTTTATTTATCTCTAAGGTTATTTTTCTATATTAAGCAAGTCACATGTCAATAATTATACTCAAGGAAATTTTATTTAATGGCAGACAAATTTAATGGTTTTCATTTTTCAACTTAAAATAATATTTAATTTTCTCAATTTTAAAACAAAACTTGAGCCATATATTTTCTTTTTTTTTTGGGTATTCAACGAAATGTCTGATATCCGCATTGGAATCTGACTAATCTAAGATTCGTGTCGGGTAGGAGCCCATTCGGGAGTAGAGTTTCCCATCAAGGATTTTTTTTATATATCGAAGGCTCAAACCCGAAGCTTTAATGGTACAGCCTCATCCACTACATCACATTTTTACCTGTGAGTAAATACTACTAAAGGGATCATAAAGGCGAATTTTATGGATTTAATTATTAAGTTTTTAAGTATTGAACTTGTTATATTAAAAATCATGTGTTCAAATCAATTATTTATTGTAATTTTAGTTATATTTTATACATAAAAAAATTATATTTCGCGTTTAAAGTATTGATTTCAAATGAACCCAGTGACGGCATGAGAATTGGGGGGCGCGCCCTATCCCGTCGGCCTAAGCCTCGCCATGAGAACTGGCATTTTCTAACTCTCTATGAGGAGTGAAAGCCACTTGACTGTAAAAAGAGGAGCTCCGCCCCTACTTCAATTAAAGCTCGCCCCCCCTTTTTTCCCTCTAAAGGCAAAGTAGGGGTAGCTTCTTCATATTTTTGAATTTTTTAAAATGAAAATTCAGACTCTGCTACTATTACATTTATATCTATCAGTGATCATTAAGAGGGTCGATGAAATAGATGAGAGTCCCTCGATCTTAATTAGAAATAAATCTAAGCAATACAAATCATAATTAATTTAGCAAATAAATTCTGAATACCAAATGATTATAGGTAGAAAAGAATAACATGAAAAGGAAGACTTACTGTTTATATATGATTGATGAAGGACTTTAAGAATTGTATAAAGTTTGACAATTGTGGCATAATATAATTAAATAAAATAATACATTCATGCGTGTGTGTTTGTGTGATTTTGATAAGCTATAAAGTTTTCTACGAATCCATGAAAATAAGTACATTTAAGTTGACAAAGGTAAAATTAAATGAAGTAGAAATATCAACCAAACTATATAAGACTTGAATATATTACTCTCTATTTGACTTCTTTCTAACTTCTTGTTACTATATATATACATATTCAAGTGAATATATTCCTTCATATCAAACATGGATAGTAGCGAAATAGTTAAAGATCTTCTATTCTCAATTAAAGAATTAAAGTTCGAGTAATATAAAAAGTCAAATTAAAAGTATCATCCTCGTAAATAAATTTCACAATGTATAAATTTAAATTTAATCTAATGTAAATATCAAAACATAGAGCAGTACTATTAGGTAATATTTGTGTTTATATTTAAGATATTTTATATAATTTTCTACTCGATGTTCAATAAAATTCTTATTAATTTAAAATTTCAATCGTATAAAAGTCATTAAAGAAAATGTTTTATAAGATTTGATTCTATTCATTGAATTTCTAGTTAGATATAATTCTAAGTTTTAGTTTCATAGGTTGAGCGAATAGGTACAATATATCCAGAGAAATTGTGTCGATACAACTAGATTAAACGAACAAATACAAATCCAAAACAATATAGATCTCCATTTTTAGTGAGTAAATTTTATTTTAACCAACTTAAATAGTGAATATCCATTATCAATAATATATATTCCAATTATTATAGAAGAAAAGTAAATTACAATAATACAAAAATAAAAGAAATAAAAAACTTAGAAAGTAAATTATTTATTTCACAACTCCCAATCAGCCAAAATATAAAATAAAAGTTCTTTTCCCCAAACACCAAATCACTCTCTAGATACACCTTGACATACAAATGAGTGGAGGAAAAAAAATCTAACCAACCACAAAATAAACCATAATATAAAATAAAACTACAACAATATATAAAAAGTGGTTAAAAAGTAAACAAAGAGGCTGACTTATAAATAAAAAGGTTAAAAAGTAAAAAACATTGATTTGACCCTTTTAGGCACATCTCTCTCACTGTCTCTTCACCCACCCACCGAGTTAACCCAGTCACAACTCAACTTCTCCGGCGCCGGCGCCGGAGTCCGGCGAGAGCTTCCAAGTGGAGGTGGCGATTAGTGGCCGTGTATGCCACCCCAACATAAGACACCCATCGTTCTCCTCCACTCTGTAACCATCGCCGCCGTTGAACAGAGCTAAAAGCATGGAAGCTTGTTTGAACGCATTTGAACCCAGATGAACCGGATCGAACCCAGATGAGTTCATCCTAACCCTCCATTGATTCAGTGTTTCATGCCGTTCAACTCGATCGGAACCTTCACAAGCCACCACGTTACAAATCTGTCTCCCTAAATAAACCTCCGACATCACCAAATCCTGATTGTTCACCGGAGGTTGAGGAAGAATCCCTGTTGGTGAACCTGAAGACGAAGACCCAGAGCTTTCTAAAGAATCAAACATGGTTGAGTAATAATGTAAAGCTTCGTTGAATCTATCAATGAAAACCCCAGCATTATGATTCGCTTCTTGTTCAACAAGAGTAACAATCTTCGGGTTAATTTGTTTAATAGAATTCAACACTTTTTCGATTGCTCCGGGCCGGGATAACAATCGATGAAGCTCGAAAACAGAGTTTATAGCCACTGCTTCTTTTTCATTTGGCCTTATATCAAGTATACTTGCATCAAGATCTGCTAATGAATTAGCAACAAATCCTCTGAATTCGAATTCAACCCCGATTGTTTCAGCTAGCTGAGCTAATTTCCATCCGACTTGCTGTAACGCATCGGTGTTATCCGGTTGGGGGGGGCCAATTCCGGTGAGTCTAAAAGCAGGCGGTCCACCGGGGCGTAAAGCTAAAGCTTGCATTAGTGCAGGCCATTGCATACCCTGTTTTAAGCTGAAATCAATGACATGAACTTTGTTACAACCTGTAAACGCTTCAAGAATCGCTTGATTAGCAGTAAAATGCGCGAACTTTAGATATGGGCATGTTTCGTAGAAATGCATCTGTAAAACGTCGGTATATGATGATTCGATTGAATCCTGTGGATAGATTTTGTAGATTCTTCTCGCTAATGCTTCAGCAAAGTAAGTAGCAACTTTTCTCATAGCACCAGATTGTGAAACAGCAAGAAAACCAATACTTTTAACAAGTTGATCAGCTAGAGTTAGATTTTCTTGTTGTACAGCTTCAGCACAAGCCATTAAAGTATGAACAAGACGAACACCAGTTTCTTGTGAATCAACTAGTACAACTTGTCTAGCTGCTGCTGATGAACCTGTTAACATGGAGGTTGAAAAGGTTGAACCTGATCTCTGTCTTTTATTACTCTCTGAATTGAAAACAGCACCACCAGGTATAGCTCTGAGATCATCATCGGAGATGGTGGTTGTTCCATGATTTTGTTCATTTCTGGAGAAATCGATTATGGAGGAAGAAGACCCACAACCAGAGAGGACTAATTCGTTTTCTTGACCATGACTACACATATCAAAGGTTGTTGGAATGGAAGATAACATATTTTGTACCCAACCAGCCATATCAGAAGGGTTTATATGAACAGTATCAGTAGAAAGATGACTGATACCATCTTCCATAGTTGTACACATAGCCATCTCAAGCTGTTCAAGTTTTTGAGCAACATCAGCCATGTCTGATGACTTAACTTTATAACCCAAAACAGCTAAAAGCTCATCCATTCCTGCATCTGGTTTTTCTTCTTCATCTTCTTCCCAAATCTTACCTTTACCTGAAGAACCGCCATTAGAGACACCATTGTTGGTGTTTTTTCTCTCTCGTTCTCGATCTCTCTTCATTTTTAGTAAATGGGGTTTTTTCAAGATTGATGATTATTGGGTAAGAGTGACAAGTGCTGGATTTTGAAAAGCAATTGGTTTCAAGAAAGCTGGATAATTTTGCATCAATGGGGGAGTTTGAAGAGAAAAAGTCTGATTTTTTTGCTTGGTTTTTTGCATCAAAGTTTCAGATTTTTAGGGACTCTTTATTTTATTTATCTTTTTTTGGGGGATTGTGAGGGGAAGAAGAAGCGCTCGTGAAGAGGGGCGCGAGCTTCAAGAATGGAGGCACAGAGGGGAACTGGAGAAGATAAGGAAGAGAAAACAGGCCAGCAATAATATTCAGTTTTTTTTTTTTTTTTGGAGAATTACAAAAAGTAATATAGTACTATCTTCGTTTCAATTTGTTTGGCTTATTTTAACGTGACATATGACACGCGTGACACATTGCACGTGTGATACATGATACAGAGTTTAAGAAAGTAAAGAAATTTTTTTAATTTTGTGGTTATGAATTAAAGATATGTGAGATGTATAGATATGTCTTTTAGTTTTGTGGTGTTATCTTCGTTTTAATTTGTTTGTCTTGTTTTGACATGATACATGTGATATATGATACATGATTTAAGAAAGTAAAAAAAAAAAAAATTAAATTTTATAATTATGAATTAAAGATATGTGAAATATACTAAAATGTGTTTTAATCTTTGTGGTTTGAAATGTGTCATGTGAAAAGTTAAAATTAAATAGTTGGCCTTTTATTATTTATTTATTTACAAAATTATAGTACGATTTTTATTTTAATTTGTTTGTCTTATTTTGATGTGACGCACGTGTTGATACAAAGTTTAAGAAAGTAAAAAAAGATTTTATGAAGATTTTATAATATTAAATGTGTCACGTAAAAAGTTAAAATTAAACCGTTGTCAAAAAATAAATAAGACATTTTTTTTATATTGACTAAAAAAAAATAAGTTAAACAAATAGAAATGGAAGTTATACACCACTTAAGTGAATTGATTTTGGTGTGGTACAAACTAAAGGCTACTTTTCACTATTATCTTTTTGATTATTTTCAAATTAGTCTTTTAAAAAATGAAAATTAATTAAGAACATTATTAAAGGAAGTGTAAATATATATAAAAAAATCTCACCAATTTTCTAAAACTTTGATTACTTCTCTAATTTTGAATTATGAAAATAATTTCAACAATTTACTTAATATGAACTAGAGGCAATACCCTTTATTTCTCACCTAATATTCGATACTCAATATTCGATTTAGAATTCAGTTTTTTTTATATCTATTTATGAAAGTGACCCTTCCAACCAAAAAAAATTCATTCTCAAACTTGGAATATAAATTTTTTAATTAAAATTAGAGGAATTGTAATTATACCAACCCAATCTAAGTCGGTAAATATAGTACTAATTATACTATGTACTACTCTTGATATAGCCATTATTTAATGAAAATTTTGGATGATAAAGTGATGGAATTTTATTTCACAAAAAAAAAAGAAGGAATTTTGTGAAAAGCTTTTTAACAGTTTCCCCACTCAAATGTTTCAATGGAGTTTGATTCAAAAAGTTGAAGAACAACTTTTACAAATATCTTTATTCATATATTTTAATTTTAATTTTAAATAAGTAATATTTCACATAGTCAAAAAAATATTAATTATTTTCTTTCAAATTTATCTCTATTTAAATGAGTAAGTGATAGTTCACATAGTCAAGTCAAAAACATATTTAATTATTCTCTTACAAATTTATCTCTATTCAAATGAGTAGATTTTTATGTAATCAATACAATACTCTCTTTCATTTACTTATATTTGCCCACTAAGTTAAAAGTAGCTTCTCACTTATTTATCCACTTTAACATGTAAAAAAGAAATCTATTTTATACTTTAACATCAACACTTTTACAAGTCCTACATAAAGCTTTTTTTTTATACACATTTAAATTTAATTTAAATCCAATTTAAATATCAGATATCGAACAAAAAATTTAGAAGAAAAATATAAATGATGAACTAATAAAAATCATAGTGAAATGATAAATATTTCTTTATCAAATTTGAATCCTTATAACCAGGGAGGGACCTAGAGGTGAACCCCCTCAGCAAAAAATTACGTTGTATATTTAAGATAATTTTAAGAATTTTTATGTCTGTATATCGATTTTGAACCTCCTAAATATAAGATTAGAGGTTGGCTTAGTGATCAGGGGGTTCAAAACTCACCTTGAGGTTCCAAGATCAAATCTTAGGCACTACTTTTTTTCTGAACCCCCTTAATGGAAATTCTAAATCCGTCACTGCTTATAACCATATATGAAGCCGTGTTTATTCAAAAATATTTTATTATCTTATAATATAAATTTTTCTAATATAAACCTAGGTTTAGTCGAGTTTCAATATAAATATGTCGTGACCTGAACAGAGAAGTATAAAAATGAAATGAGGTAATATAGGGGGCCACAAATTGTGTGGTATTTAAGACAATAGTAATAGGTAAACCCATGAGTTGTGTTCTTTGATGTGTGTAAGTACATGCACCTTAGGGGCATCTATTTGTGGGCTGTGAACGCCTATTTTCCTACTTTTTATGTTTGTTGACCCCCCACCCCTCCAAATTCCCCCACCTTTTTTATAACCACTTAACAAACTACACAACCAAATTTTCATTTGTAAGCACAAGGAATGATCATATTTGCGGTTAGGTATTTGATCAGATAGGATCGTTTGATAATTAAATTATCATTATGAATTCGATTTAGTAAAACTTTGACCTATTTTATTTTCTCTTTGATTAAGAAATTGACATGAATTTAATGAAATCGTAAAAAATAATTTGTTTAAAAAATGGAAAAGGAAAAATAGAGAAGGGATTAGAAGATGTGAAATTAAATTCTCACTTTATTGACTAAGTGAAAGTTCATGTAGTCAATCAATTCAGTTACTAAATCTATTTCTTAAAATAGAAAATTGAAGTAAGAATTCTCTATGCTAAATATATAACAATTAGTGGTTTAAAAAAGAAAAATGGGAAAGAAAAAAAAAGATGCCAAATCAAACTCACTTGCACCGATAAAGTGAACATTTAAATAGTTAACTAACTAAGTTACTAGAGTTTTCCTTGCAAAAACTATTTTATGAGGTGGAAACTGATCAAAACCATGTAAAGAAATCTATCTCATTCTAAAAGCTCTATTATTTATTTTCTTTTTAAACACATTTTCTTTCTAATTAAAATATTATTTAAAAATCTATACTTGTTTTTCTTTCTTTTAAAATCACTTTAACAAATAAAAATGTAGGAAATAATTTTTTTCTTCTTAATCTCACTTTATCAAATAAAATAAAATAACTTCATATATTCTTTCAACCGATAATATATGTCATATATATAAGATCATACTATATCCATCATTAATTTTATTTATATAACGATAAAAAGTAATTATAATAAAATAAGAAATTTTTTATTTTTTTGAATTGAAGTAGGATAAACATTTGCTAATTTTTAAAAAAAATATTATTAGAAAAAGAATATGTTAAAAAGAAAATAAATAATATATTTATTTGGAAAATGGGCATTTTTGACCCATTAAAATAACAATAAGGGCATTTTTGGACCAAAGTATTGACACCAAGGGCATTTTTGGACCAAACTACAAACCGAGGATATTTTTGTTACTTTCGCATAGTTTAAGGACATTTTTGACCTTTTAAGCATTATTCTTAATTCGATTTGAAAATTTAACTCATTTAAGACTTCTTAATATATTTAAAAAATAGTTTTCATGATATTTTTATCCATGTGTCTCTCAATCGCGTTGATGTAAATAACAACGTCGGCCACATTTTTAATACTACTAAAGTACTAAACTATATAAGAGGGAAAAAAGAAAATTATGAACACGATAAAATAAAAAGCCTAGGGCTGCGGCTGAGCCTTTGGACAAGGGCGGTGAAGTTGTATATTATTGGAGTAGTACATTAAAAAAGAAATATTCGTTTTCAATTTACGTGACATATTTTTTGTTTTAAAAATTTTTCATTTACATGAATGACGAAATAATGTTTTAACTCACAAACTTTACAAATAAAAAATTATGACAAATCAATCAGTATCGCACAAATTAAAATTGATAGAGTAAAAACATATATATTAGTCTATTTTAGTCAAAAAATATTTTTTCCTTCTTAACGAACAACTCATTAATTTTAACTTTTTTACCTGACATACCGAATACCACAAAATCAAAAATATTTTTAATATATTCATAAACCAGACAAACAAAGTAAAAGCGGAAGCACTATTATTTCGATGAATGAGTATAGGACGTATCAATTTTTTAGAAGAAAAAACAGGTGTGGGGGCCATAGCCCACTACCCACTGAAAAAAAAACAGTAGGGGAACGACGCCGTACTGACACGTCTAGCACTATATTGGTCCATTCAGCCATGTGATTGATTCTGCTATTTTCCCATTTTCCCTTTTATTCTGGTCCCTCCTTCCCATGTTACTCTCCTAAATTTTATAATACTACCCTAAAATAAAATAATTTTTTTATAATAATAACAATTTTTTTATTGAACTAAATTAGATCGAAAGTACTTGTAATATAGTGTGATATTACTATGTCATATTGTCATTATCATGATTGATCTACGAGTCAATTATTGATAGATTTTCGTGTTTCACCTGTCTGATCGAGCATCTTAGTCCATCGAAGCTTAGAGCTAGTTTTTTTCTAATATGTTTGTGTCTCTAGTCTAACTTTTTCATGGTAAAGATAGTAAAGCAAATCATATGCCACCAATCTGTCTTTTTTTTTTTTTTTAGAACCTCAGAATAACCCGCAGTCATTATAATTTCTATCACAACCTCTATCTTTTGGGGTGAGAACTCTGTGGTATGTGTAATAGCCTATAAATCGAATGAGCATTATGTGGTAAGCACTTTGTGCGCATTCGGTAAATCCTCCACTGTGTAATAGTCCACAAACCACACAGGGAATATAAATCGTACTAGGCAAGCCCTATGCGACAAGCTTGACTCAGAAGGTAATGAGGAGGGATCGATCCCGAATCATCGATTTGGATGATCACCTTCCAAACCAACTGAATCATCTCCAAGGACCAATCTGTCTTGTTTATAGTCGTTACATCAATTATTATTGGATCTAATGATAGTTGTTAAGCTAAATTCAATCAAAATTCTTTTCAAATTAAGTTCACATAATTTTTTTCGAAAGATCACTCGTTATTAAGAAAATCCTTACATTTAATATGTAGCTTTTTAATTATAAATATAAGATTTTCACACACACTTAATAATTTTATATGATGATATTTGACGGAAAATGAAATGTATGAAAAAATGAATTGACTCAATACATGAAGATAGTAGTTTTAGAACGGACGGTTGTACACATTTCATGAAATTTATGTGACTTTAAGATTTAAGAATATGTCTTTTAGGATAAAAATGGATATTGAAATACAAAGTTTTTAAATATAGAAAATTATTATTCATATAAATTAAAAAAAAGTTATATAAAATAAAATAAAGTCTATTTTTTTTTTTGAAATAACAGGCTGGCTAGAGCATGAAGGAGTAATGATGATCAAAATGAAAATTTATAAATAGAATATATACTCCATCTAATATGAACCGATAAACTTATACGTATTTTGAAAATGACATGAAAGGAATCTATTAAAAGTAGTACAAAAGAATAATTATTTTGACACCTCACCTTTCTTCAAGTTATGGCTCATCTCATATCAACTAGAATGTGACACTTAAATAATAACACATTTTATGGAGTTCAAATATATATTAAAAAAAATATGTATACATACTAGGTTTCTTTTGTAAGGACACTGGTCTAATTGTTAAGATATTGTCTGTTTTGAATTTAGATCTATACGAATTTATTCCTTAATTTAACTCAAAAAACATCTTAATATCTCAACAATTGATTCTGAACTTATTCTTATAAGGCTTCTAACTTTCTTTGTCCATTTGAATATGAAATTTGCTTATGGTGTAATGTCTAGCTAAGGAACCATGCCAATCCATTCCGAATTTGTAGGTAAGGAATTTGCTTATGGTGTTAATATGTAGCTAAGGAACCACACCAATTCATTCTGAATTTGATGGTTAAACTCTATTGCAGTGACGGTATTGTAAAGAAGGTCCTGCAGAAAAATAACTCAATGCCAGAATGATGAAAAACTTAATACCTTTCATTTTTATTATTTTTTTAATATGAAAAGAAAAAAAATGAACGATTAAAAGATCATTTAATTGAAACACCCAATTATGATATCCCTTCTTTAGATGTTTGTCTTCCGTCATAGACGTCACACTTTTCTACTTGCGAAATAACATTTAAATTTAAATTACAGTTACATAAATAACATATTTAAACTAACAAAAGATGGCTATTAATTATTTTATTTATGAATAAAAGACGGCTAACTAAAGGAAACTAATTTGAGAATTAGATTAATTTATCTTTGACTATTTGAGTCGCCAAATTAAAGGATATTTTAACGTGTAACTTTCTTTTTAATGATTGTTAGTTAGTTAAGTATGGATAAAATTGTACTTTGTACGAAAAAAAAATCTGAAATTTTCACATGAGTTGACCAATTTGTATGGTAATAACAATAATAATCCTATGATGTATAACTGATATAGGATTTTATGAAACATGATTTAATTTAATTAGGCAAACGATTCAGTACAAACGAAGAAATTTCAAACAAAAAATCGATTTTTCATTTGACCTCGTTTTTCATATATCCCTTTGTGGTGTAAATTATTTTCGTTATCCAATTTTTGTTAGCCATGATTTCTTCATGAGTTGTCTATTTTTCCAGCAAAGACTCACAAAGCCTAAGCCCAGGCTGGTAGATATAGATACATAATTTTCTTTCCTTTATTAATTCAGTCGAAATTAATGAATTTTGTAACGATTCTAGTTCAACTGTTAAGATATTGTCTGCTCTGGACATAAGTCTATACGAATTTATTCATTGGATATTTCAACAGATGATTCTAAACTCATTCGTATAAGATTGTTTATAACTTTCCTCTCCTGATATGGAATTCGCGAATTTACCTAAGGCGTAATATTGTATATCCCTTCTTCATAGATTTGCCCTCTATCATGTATGTTACAATTTTTTTAAATATAGGTTGCATTTCAAGAACCAATTATAAGTTACATATAGACACAATCCCCTATGGAAGATGAAATGTCTCAACATAATTGTTGTTTTAGGAGATTTACATGTTTCTTCATGAAAGCGAATACTTTTCAATCATGACTTGAGTTATAGATCGTAAAATTAAAGTTAATGGGCTACATCCACTTATCCTACGTAATAACATTTTTATTGTTCATTCTTTGATTAACGTTAGAAGAGATTAATTCCTTCTGACTAATGAAGATACTACTCTAGTATAAAGAGCTTCTTCAATAATTCCAATTCGTGAAAGCCTAGAGGTACTCTTCCTCTCTAGTGGACCCAAACTCTCCCTTATTTGGCCCCACAATCATACGGAGACAGTTAAAAAAATGTATTTTCTTCATAAAACACACAACATAGGCCATCCTCGATCTTCTTTATTTTTGATGAAAAAATATCTCGATCTTTGAATGTGTCTTTCTTTTCTGTTGTCCGTCACACCTCCCTTCCTTCGTCGAGCCTTTTATCACTAAACAAAGTAATTCCTTAGTTTTCACAACTTAAATTCATTTTAAGAAATGCAGATAATCAAAAGCAAAAAATCTTGAAGTAGCTATAGACATTATAGAAAATAAAGTGATTAGAAACACAATCTTATGTTTGAATAAATATGTAAAAAAAAATTAATACTTTCTTGTATTAAAGCAGGCCTAACCTGGACGGTAAACCACATTAATTAGTTTAATCAATTTAATTAACTACTAATTAAATTTACTCTACCTTTTTTGCCGTCGTTCTATAAATAAACTTATTAATGGAAATTATTTAGTATTTTAATTAGAGAAAGTATCATGATGTCCCTTTTATAACTCAATAATAAATAAATATAACTAAAGTATTATTTGATCAATTATTATTAACCCTTTAAAATAGAATTTTTATCACCATCTTAGCTTAAAAGCCTTAATGCACGTAACTACGTATACGTCCATATCATTTAATAATGTGACTTTTATAATTTAATAATTGCTTAATTATATTTTATTAACCTACTTGTTAATAATTAATTTGTTCCATTAATAACATTTTTGCCGGCATGGACTTCTAAATATATAAATTAAGAAAGAGGAGATTACCCCACCAAATGTATAAGTGGTGAATAAATTAATTAAACTATATAAACGGTACTTAATTAAATTAATTAATGTTAGATGAGTAATAATTTAATATATATGAATTAGTCTACATGCCAAATTGACATTATTGAGGAAATCACCTTGAAAATAATAGGAAAGTTGACCCACAAGAAAATGGAAGTGATAGCGATTTAAATTTTAAAAAAATTTGGTCGAACAGTAAAGTTGTTTCTGTATGATCTATAGGTCACACGTTCGAGTCGTGGAAGCAGTCACCAATACTTGCATTCGATTCATCGCACACCTTAGGTGCGGCTCTTTCCAAACTTTACCGACACTGAATGATTTATGCACTAAACTGTTTTTTTTCTCTCTGAAGGACTAAGGGGGTCCATTTTTATTTTTTCTTTTTAAAAATAATTTCATTGGTGACACTCATTAATTATGAGTGGAACGTCTACAAATCACTTATTAATTTAGACTATGATGTGACGAACATTCCAATTTTCAAATATTGGATTCCATCACAACGTCATTTTCCATGCACTGCTTGAAAACATTAGTGACTAAATCCTCTAAAAAGAAAATACTAAGGATCTTTTCATAAATATAAATTAATTTAATCATTTTTCCTTTTTCTCTTTTTATATCCCTCTCACTTCTGAAATATTCGTGTAACTATTTAATAAATGATTGTATTTTAATTTATGAGCCTTTTAAATTAGAATTTAAAATTTCACTTTGAATATACTAAAATTTCATGAGTAAATGTTAGAAAATAAACTAAAATTTTATAAGTTATTTCAAATATTCGATCACAGTCTATGAGCAAAAAATCAATATTTTTGATTAATATACGAATAAATACTAGAAGCGATTATATTGTTGTTTGGAAGACTAAATTCTCAAGGACTCTATTTACACCAATTCTAAAAAAAAATAGGAATAAAATCTAAATGCTGTTTTTTTTTGTTTCCCACTTGATGTCCCGGTACCTGTATTGAAGCCTGACTATTTTAAATTCGCGCTGCATAAGGCTCTATTCAAGGTGAATTTTTTTCATACATAGGACTCAAACCCGAGATTTTAAATGTCGCTAACAATTTTTTTTGTTTCTACTCGGTGTCCGATACTCGCATTGTAGTCCGACTATATTAAAATTGCACCGCATAAGGCTTCATTCGGGGAGAGGTAGATTTTTTCACACCTAGAACTCGAACCTGAGATCTTAAATGCGGCTTTCACTTTGAAACCTTCATTAATTTTCACGAGCAAAAGTTTGACTTGTTTTTGTGACAAATATAAGAATCTTTTAATTGATAAAGCATAGTTTTTTGTTTTGAATTATTTTATTATTAATACATTGGCAAATGTTAAGGGAAAGAATATTTATGATAAATTGTTAGCGTAGAATAGGGATTTTCTATTGTAGCGGGGCCAAACTTTTATTAAAGAAAATGTCGCTTGACTTTAGATTATTTATTAATTTGAAGAAAATTAGTTGTCCATCTTGTCAATTTTTTTTAAAAATCAAAATTGAATTTGGAAAACTATTGAAA
This sequence comes from Solanum appendiculatum, assembly GCA_018342035.1. Classification (NCBI taxonomy): domain Eukaryota; kingdom Viridiplantae; phylum Streptophyta; class Magnoliopsida; order Solanales; family Solanaceae; genus Solanum; species Solanum appendiculatum. The sequence continues at coordinate 125,983 of JAGDQO010001188.1, forward strand.
GAGATTATATGAACTAATGCATAGTTATTCAAATTTTATCAAACTTCAAAATAATACGTATCAATTCGGTGAAAAACAATATAAAAATAAATACGGTAGAATGGTAACTATTTCTTTCGTTTTTACTAAAAAAAATTGAAGTTCAAATTCTAGTAACAAAATTATCTTTAGTAGTAGGTAGTACTAAAACTCTCATATATTGGAGTTTCTACGGCACAAACATGAATAAGTCGGGAGAGGATGAATTCTCTTAGAAGTCGTTTGGTGTGGGATATAACTGTATAAGGTATGTCGATGTGAGGATGAATTCTCTTAGGAGCCGTTTGGTATGAGAATGAATTCCAATGTATGTCGATGGACTAAACGCTACTAAATTATTGTATATCCTTTAGTATATATATATACTTTTTTACATTGTCTGATCAGTAATAGTTCATAATTTACTTTATTAGCTCCGATATAACATCTGATTATTTCAATCTCAATAAATCATGATAATTTTTAAACATATAATCCATATATACTCCTACCATGTTAACCTTTATTGTTTCTTCATATTTTTTTCTTTTCTATTTTTAGAAATAAGTTATATAAAATCCAAAGGTATTACTACTACCAAACCTTATCGTTATCATATTTTCATGAAGCATTTCATCACTATTCCAAAAAGTCTTATGGGGGGAATCGTCATTATATTAGTTTGTTTGTTGTTATGTTATGGCCAACAAATAATACTATCATATATTATATCACTTTAATTCATCACCTACAACCGAAACATATAATAAATAATAATAATAATGTTATATATATAACCACCGCAATCCTCATCACAACATACTGTCCATATGCAACGAGGTAGTCACAACTAAATTCGATATTCATATTACGATTTTAGCTAAAAGAAAGTTTACTTAAAATTTTTATATCTAAAATTTAAACATGAAATATTGGGTTAAAGATGGATGAATTTTTTTTCATCTCATTACAATTCTTAATGACAGTCATAACTCTTAATTAGGTATTGTTTGGTTTGCTAGACAAGCATGAGTATTTTTAAGATTAAATTTTGTATTGATTACTTATTCCTTGTTTGATTACTAAATTTGAAATAAATTATACGGGAATTAGTAAATATTAGATAGATAACCTATTCTTGCTAAAAAGTGAAACAATAGTACCGGAGTTAGTTATTACGAGATAATATAATAAAAATGATAAAAATATCCACAAGGTCCCTCAAACCCTTTTCTACTGTAAATTAACAACTTCTTTTTAAAAACAATGCAATACATTTTTTTTTTACTACAAATCAAATTGTCAATAAATTCAAAAATAACTAATTTCAACATAACTTATTTTCAAATTAACCATGTAAAATTTAGGTTTATTTATTCGTGAAATAAAAAAAAGATTTCAAACAAATATCGCCACTTCTATAAAATACAACATACCACTTCTTTTTTTTCTCTCCTTTGGGGTGACTTAAGCTGATTTAGCTTGTGATTTTCACAATGGAGCTCTCAAGTTCGATACTCCTTCCTTATCATAATAAGAGTTTCGATCTTATGAATCGAATTAATTGCACATGACTTGTCTAGTACCATTTTCCTCTCCTATACAATTTGCAAGCTATTACATAGGAACATGATTTATCTTGTGTTCACTCGAAGAATAACAACGGCCAATTTCCTTTGCAAGTTGGAAATTGGAACCTTTTAATACTTGGCTGCTAATAAGTGAGTGTCATGTCAAAATGTCCAATCTATTTATATGATAATCTAATGGATTGCAGATTTGATAACAACAAATAAAAATGGGCCATTAGAATAGGGCCCAATTTGCTTAGGCCCTTTCATCTACAGGCCTGCACTTTGTATGACAAGACCTCCACTGTCAGAAATCATTTTTGAAATTTTTTTCCTAAAAAAATAATTTTTTTTGCATCTAGATTTACAAAATATATATCGATATTTTACTTAATTACGAAACGTAATAGTATTTTAATTCAAAAACGTAGAGGAATACATTGTATCAAGAGGTATGTAGTATATCTATAGCGGAAATATACATTTTTCACTTGTTGTATTTGTGCACTTAATAACTGTATTTTCGCGTATACAATATCTTTGAGTAGTTGTATCTGTGCAGATAATAAGTGTATCTACTACTAAAAACCTCAAATTATCGCGATATTATGTATGGACTGGCAATATTTCATTTTTCTTGAAATGCAGAACAAATAAGAAAGGAAATCTAATGAAAAAAATTAATTTGGCATCTTTATTTTAATACTATTTACAGTTTTTTTTTAGATAAATTACAATTAATGACTTTTGCTTCTTCCCTTTTCATTGGCCAACTATAATCTCTTTTAAGATTTTGCTTTAAGCAAATTAAATATTTTACTGACCAAATTCAAAACTTATATATAAGCTTAATACAGTACAAATATCATATTACTACATATACAAAAGATTAGCAAATTAGAGGTATGTAACATACATCAATATCGAGTAACTTTGTTCGCTAAAAAAATTTGATAGATTATAAAAATCACCTAGAAATTTAATTTTTTTTGTGAAGTTATTAAATAAATAATTCAAATCCAACATTTTTAATTGAATGTATTGATTTTTTTTTTTAAAGTGAAAATGCAGAAAATGTGGAGATATATGGTTGCTTTGTTGTTCTTCCTAGTAGCTGATTGTTGTCCTCTCAATGGGTAAGTCTCTATATTTTATTTAACTAAAAATGGTCAAAATTGCCCTTGTACTATTTACCGAGGAGTATTTTTGTCTCTCGTTAGAAATTGACCGAGGAGCATTTTTGTCCCTCGTTAGAAACAGAAAATGGTCAAAAATGTCCTTGGCCTTTTTTTGTTTCAATTTCTTAATCCATTTTTCTTGACACTATATACGAGACGATTTTTGAAAGTTACATGACCCCTTTTAGTATAATGTGCTTTATTTATATGTTAGCATTTTCGTATGAAGTAGATTTAATTAAATCACGAGCATTCACCTTTATTATTTCTTTGTTATAAAAACAGGCGAAGATCGTCAACAATGCCATCAGTCAAATTGGACCAACAACCTGAACAAGTAAAAACCTATGTTTAGCAAATATTTTTTTCCCTATATATTTACACCTTTTAGTTATGCGCTAATTAATTTTGTTATCCCAGACAGAACTTTCATTTAAAAGAAAATGGAATGCTTCTCAATGAAATCAACCTCCCTTTAACATTGATAAAAGGTAAGTATTTTTTTAAAAAAATTTATATTATATTTTAAGTGACTCTGACACCGCAAAAATAGCGTTTCATTGTCAGAACATACGATCAAACTTCTTTATAATTATGATGTTTTTTTGCTAAATATCTTTTGACCGTTATAGCAATATACTAATATATAAAGAATTAATTTCAGGTTTCTAATGCTACGCAATACACCTGAATTTTATACGTATTCGATCTTTGAACGTTTAAATGGATGGCCAATTTCGTATATACAAAATATCAGGCTTGTGTTTAGGCTTCAAACAAACATGTATGCATTTTTTTTCCTAAAATTTCTCAATCATTAATGATAAAGATAATTTTTTTCAAAAAATAAATATATAGTATATTGAAATTGTATATCAATGTATATAGGTTTAATTACATGGTTGTTTCTGATGAGAGGCAACGTGTCATGCCAACAGACGTGGATCGAAACAAAGGCCAAGTGCTTGGCTACGAAGAAGCTGTTCTTCTCACTAATCCGACTAATCCAGATTTAAAAGGAGAGGTACAACATTATTATAATTAGAATAAGCTTGTAAATCGACTAATTCATATTTGCATCATGAGAAATATAGATTTAATAGAATTTAGTAGAGTTGATTCAAATTTTATATATTTGTTGGGAAATTAACTCAATATGTATATATGATCCACTTCAGAATCCAAACTTCAAATTCAAGATTCATAAACTTTAAATACTGATTTTGCTTTTGACTATATATTCACCATTGCCTTTGAATAAGGGTACGTGGAGAGATATGATCGATCTTATTCATCCTGTCACAATTTCTGATGGTAACGATAGTTGATAACATGATTTTTTCACATAATTATGTTGGTGGATGACAAGTATTTCTATTCAAATGATGATAAAGATGGTAAAGTTTATGGATGGATTAGTAATACTAATCCTCCATTAGGATTTTGGATGATTAATCCAAGTAATGAATATCGTATTGGAGGACCTCTTAAACAAGATCTTACTACACATGTTGGTCCAACAGTACTTAGTGTAAGTCATTAATTAATTGATTACTCAATTAATTTCTATAATGTTTTTTTTTGGTGTAGAATTATATTAACATTTTTATTTATTTTTAATTGCAAGATATTTGCAAGTACACATTATGCTGGAGAAGATTTAGCAATTAAATTTCAACAAAAAGAACCATGGAAAAAAGTTATTGGTCCTGTTTTTGTGTATCTAAATTCAAATGCTGCAGCTAAGGCAAATCCTACCATACTTTGGAATGATGCAAAGAAAAGAGTATGTGTTGATTTCAGTTTACGTGTCTTGCTTTCTTTTTTAGTCCGTTTTAGAAAAAAATAATCCATTATCTATATTTGGTTCTCCTTTTAACTCCAACATTTCACGTGATCCAACTGTTAATGTATTGTCTATTTTAAGCCTAAGCGTCCCATACAGATTTGTATCTTGGGTTTTGATCCAAAAGACAACCTAGGTCAACAATTAATTCTGAACTCAGTTTTTATAATAAGGTTCCTAACATTATTCTTCCATTATATTTTGATGTGGGATTCAATTAAGGTGTGATGTACGCTTTTTTGTTCGAAGGCTTATCTTCTATCATGGACGTCACATTTTTATATATTATTCATATTTTGTAAACTTTGTGCCAAATCACATTAACCAAATATACAGATGAATCAAGAAGCTGCAAGTTGGCTTTATGAATTTGCACTTTCAAAAGACTACATCAAATCTAATCAAAGAGGAACTGTTAGAGGCCAACTATTTGTTAATGACAGGTACGTCTTTTTCGGCAATGAGATTACACTGGACATGCTATCATTAATGTTGTAGTAATATCGATAATCAAATAAAATTACTTATGCACCACTATGAAAAGATATTCCAAGCATGATTTTGATTCTAAAATTAGATTCTTTGCTCTAAAGAAAGACTCCCCACTTCGAGACAGGTCAACAATCATGAAAGGCTTAGGATGGTCTCTATTGTTAGCTAGTGGGGCGATCTTTCCTATGATAGCCCAACTTCGGCCTCCTAATTATGATCGTCCCATCTCATCTAGATTTGGCTATATCATTAACTAGTATTCAAGTGTGGTTTTGAATCTAATTCGATTGGGGAGATTATAACAATGAACTTTAACGTACGTACCTTGGGTCGTTCATATTGATCCTTGATAATATATTAGCTTTTAATAGAAATAGTCCTTGATATACGTGATCTCAAAAGTTTATTAATACGTCTTTAGCATCAAAGTCTACCTACACTCTAACCTTAGCCCTACTAGGTCGAATTCTATAATATGTAGCCAATATCCATATTACAAGGAGTCCCAATTAGACCTAGGATTCATTTGCCATAATTTATAGCCATACTTATATTTATAGTAAGACATTCATGAATATAAATAAGTCACACAACCGATTTAATTGATTGATTAATATTTTTTGTGTTTTTATTTTGTAAGGTTTATCAGTAAACAAAATGAGGCAGCATCCAATGCTTATATAGGATTAGCACCACCAGGAGAAGCTGGATCTTGGCAAAGAGAAAACAAAGTAAGGTTAAATTATATGATTTATAAAAAAAATAAAATTGAAGAATATTTTAATTATATAGATTTATTAATCTTTTTTATTTCATTTCATTTTATAATCTACAGGGTTACCAATTTTGGACTAAAACCGATGGTAACGGAAACTTCATTCGGTACATATAACTTGTATGCAACAGTTCCAGGTTTTATCGGGGATTACAAATACATTTCAAATATAAAAGTTACTCCAGGTTAATTTTACTTTCTTACTTAATTACTCATGTGTTATTATTTCTTAATTCTAAACAATAGTGTCTAAATTTTTTTTTTAAAATTTTTTGTGTACCAAAATATAGGTTCAAATATTAAATTAGGTACTTTGATTTATAATCCTCCAAGAAATGGAGCTACAATTTGGGAAATTGGTATACCAGATAGAACTGCTGTTGAATTTTTTATTCCAAGTCCACCTCCACAATTCAAAGTTCACAAATATAAAAATAATTCTGAATCAAAGTAAGTTCCAAAAAATAAACTTGTTATATATATATTAAAATTTTAATTAATTGTAAAAAAAAAATTGTTGTTTATTTAATTTACTCTATATTTTATCTTGTCTACAAGGTTGGGACTAGCAATTACTCAAGAGATTGGTTTTATGCTCATCTTACTAGGTAAGCTCGTTTTATATATACAGTTAAGTCTCTTTATAATAATGTCATTTGTTTCGATATATTTTGATTGCTATAGTAAATTGTTATTATGTATATAAAACATAACATTAAAGGTCAGTTCCATAGAGAGCGTAACATGAGTGATTATTAATTAATAATAAAAAGGTCAGACTGTATATATAGACCTTTTTTTTTGACAATCATTAGATAAAATATTTTAATAACAAATTAATTGGTGGTTGTTTTTTTTTTTTTTGGCAGGAAAATAGGAGATAAGAAATAGAAAGCTACTACATGGAAAATTATGTTTAAACTTCCCAATGTTAATAATGCCTCAAATTACACACTCCAATTGGCTCTTGCTGCAGCTCATGAAGCTAATCTACATGTATGTATTTATATCCCCTTTAATTGCTTGACTTATTATTTCGAATATGTGTGATGTTGTTCAAACTTTTAAAAAAATATTATTGATATGATAATATTTTTAAAAATATAAGTACGATATCATTATTAGAGAGTCCGAGCAGTATAGAATGTATTATGTCTCTAACAAGCCAAAGTTTATTCCATATGGCTTACAATATGAAAATTAATTTTTTGATTGTTTTTTATTAAGGTTCTTGTCAACAAAGAAAAAGTGCAAGAACCTCATTTTTCGACAGGATATATAGGAGGAAGTAATGCAATTGCAAGACATGGAATTCATGGATTATATTGTCTTTATAGCATTGGAATACAAGGCAAATTGCTTGTCAAAGGAATAAATACAGTTTTTCTTATACAAGCAAAGGCTCTCTCCCCTTTTGAAGGTGTAATGTACGATTATATTCGTTTTGAAGGACCTCATCAGTAATAAGACGGTTAATTATTTTCTTCGATTCATTTGTCTTTTTTTTTTTGTGGTTATAGATGCTATATTTAAAAGTGAATGAACGACAAGGTCCATGAGAGTTGAAATTAAAAAAAAAAGTGAAAAATGAATTAACCGCACATGAATTATTAAAATTACCAAGATTTTTTTTTTTTACTAAAAGTATATATATGTCATACTTATATTTTTACAATAAAGATGAATAGTTTTTCAATCCAACTTTTTTTGGGCCTTTGAGAATCATCGTCTTCTCTCTCTCTCTCTTTTTTTTTTTTTTTAAAAGCGTTTGAAATTCACTAATCCGATCAATTCAAATTCATGCAATGTCACTATAAAAAAAATTGCCATTCTCAATGGACAGTCCATCGGAAATTTATAGGAATATTTTTAGCGTCTCTCTCTCTATATATATATATATAAAATAATGTCTAATAACACACAACTCCTAATAGTTATCATATACATATAAACTTCTCTAAGATCATCAAAAAAATAACTTCAATCACAACATTTTGTATAGAAGTGGTAAAATTAGCCTATAAAAATATAATCCGTCTAATTTGTTTAAGTTTAGATGAGTTATTGATTCATCTATTTATTAGCTTAGATCATTTAAGCTTATCGAAATTAGTTTGATGTGTAGCACAAATTGACACATGAGAAATTTTGATACTCTAAATTATTTTCAAAATTTTTTTTTTTTTTTTGTTTTGACATGTTATATCGAGCTGTAATAAAAAAATAGTTTTTATTAGGTACTAAGAGTTATAAAAGTACAAACAAAGAAATTAAAATTTAGTAAGAATAATTACACAGATTGGATTATGAGCCGTATATCAGCCTATTTCAACACAAGTAACTATTGATCCGCCCACTTATTAATTCAGCCCATTTTGCCCCCCCCCCCCCTTCCCCCCTCCCCTTCCCCCCTCCCCCCTTTCCAAAATCCAAAACGATCAGCTCATTTGACACCTCTAATTTTATTCATTCACTAGTATTTATGAAATTTCCCCTTCGGAAATACATGAACTAGCAATATTTTATTTTTCTTGAAATGCAGAACATACTAGAATTTTTTTTAAATGAAAATATTAATTTGGCATCTTATTGGAATACTATTTAGTATTTACTTAATTTGTTTATAAGGTAATTAACTTATTGTTTACTATTAATTGGCTTTCCTTAAGAAAATATATGACTTTTGTTTCTTTCATTTTTATTGGCCAAATATAATCTCCTCTAAAATTTAGCTTTAATGGAAAATATTTAATTTACTGACCAATTTCAAAACTTATATAAAAGCATAATACAATACAACTATCATATTCACATATACTGAAGATAAGCAAATTAGAGGTATGCAACTTCTTTTCTGATTTTTTTTCTTTCTTTTTGTTATTATATGGATCAATTTTCATGTTTTTTTCCCTCACGATGGTGTTATTTAAACTAACTTTCATACATCTCGATTATTACATCAATATCAGGTAACTCTCTTCATTGAGAATTCGATCAACTTCTCTAAGATCATCAAATAACTTCAATCACAACATTTTGCATAGTTATTATTAGATAGAGAGTAAAATTAGCATATAAAAATATGGTTCGTCTAATCTGTTTAAATTTGAATGAGTTATTAATTTGTCAATTTATTAGCTTAGGTTATTTAAGCCCATCAAAATTAGTTTGATATGTAGCCCAAATTGACACATGAGAAATTTTGTTAAATTATTTTCATTTTTTTTTTGCTTTGACATATTATATCGAGCTATAGTAAAAAAATAGGTTTTATGAGGTATTAAAAATTATTAAAATACAAACAAAAAAATAAACATTTAGTGAGAAGGCAAATTGAATTATGAGCCATATATCAACCACGTAACTATTGATCTGCCCACTTATTAAATCAACCTGTTTTGAACCCCACCCGATATCAAAAAAGATCAAAAAAATTTAGCACGACCCTCTTATTTGACATCTCTGATTTTACTAATTCACTAGTATTTATGAAATTTTCCCTTTTAAAATCTATGAACAGGCAAAAATTTATTTTTCTTGATATGCATAATATATTAAAAGAAAATCTAATGAAAAAAATAATTTGGCATCTTATTGGAATACTATTTAGTAATTACTTTGTTTTTAAGCTAACTTATTGTTTGCTATTACTTGACTTCCCTTTTGAAAATATGACTTTTGTGTCTTTCATTTTTATTGGTCAAATATAATCTCTACTAAGATTTAGCTTTAAATGAAAAATATTTAATTCAAATGACCAATTTCAAAACTTATATAAAAGCATAATACAGTACAAATATCATATTTACATATACAGAAGATTAGTAAATTAGAGGTATGCAACTTCTTTTCTGATTTTTTTTCTTTCTTTTTGTTATTATATGGATCAATTTTCATGTTTTTTCCACACGACGATGGTATTTGAACTAACTTTCATACATCTCGATTATTATATCAGTATCGAATAACTTTGTTAATTAAGGATTCGATAGACTAGAAGAATATTTAATTACCTAGTTTTTTTTTTTCGCGATGTTATCAAATCCTATAATTTTTTTAATTGAATCTATTGAAGATTTTTTTAAATGTGAAAAATGCAGAAAATGGGGAGATATAAGCAATTAAGTGTACATGTGTTGGAGGTGACTATGGTTGCTTTGTTGTTCTTCCTTCTAGCTGATTGTCATCCTCACAATGGGTAAGTTTATGTTACTTTTATGTGACGGAAAAGTGTTAAAATTGCTCTTGTATTATTTATTGAGGAGTTTTTTGTCTTCCGTTAAAAATTGTGGGGTTTCGAATAAGATCTTTGTTTGTTTATAATGTTGACACATGACAAAAAATTTTAATTTTTTTTATAGTTTCGTTAATTGAAATATGAAAGAAACGCATAAAAGATCTATTTTTGTCGCAACAAGGGCATAAAATTTCCCAATATCTACTGTAGGGCAAAAGTAGGGGCAATCTTGGTACAATATAAGAGATGACTTTCGAGAGTCACATAAACCCTTTTAATATAATGTGCAATGAGGGAGATCAATCGCAAAGTTGATCTCAAAATTAGACCCTAATAATAGTTGTGACACTTATTCCCATATATGATTACATAAAAATCTATTATTAGAAGGACATGTGAGTCGAGTCGGGTGAATTTTCTTATTAATGTCCTATTTATATTATATAATTTTCATACGAAGGACATTCGATTAAATCACAAGTATTTACCTAACTTTGTTATTTTTTTATTCTAAAAACAGGCGAAGATTGACAACAACGCCAGCACTCAAATTGGATATACAACCTAAACAAGTATAAGTTTACACTTTTTAATTAGATCTTAGTATAAGATAACAATACTTTATATTTATACGCTAATTGATTTTATCACTCGTACTTATAGTAAATATAAATTCAAAATTTAAATTTTACAGGTGACGATGAGCAATGACATCTTTAATATTACTTTATCAAAACCAGATGGTGATGTCACTGGCATATCATATGGTGGGGTCCAAAATCTACTATCCACTCAAAATTTAGAAAACAATAGAGGGTAAATTAATTAATCTATAAACTTTGATTAATGCTTTAGATTTTTATTTAATGTAGAAATTAATTACTAATAATACTTAATTATGTTTATTTCAGGTATTGGGATATTATTTGGAATAACACTGGACCTCGTACAACTCGAGCAAAGTAAGTTTTATCTTGTTGTCTCAAATTAATTTTTGATGAATCAATTATTAAAGGACAGCTCGGTGTACTAAGTTTTATTAAGGATCTATTGATACAGTTTTATTCTGTATTTCTGTAAGAGTTTGTTTCATAGCTTGAATCCTTGATATCTTGATAATTAAAAATCATTATTATCTCCTTTTTTGGATATGTTTTCACTATAAAAAATATGTGATTTTCCAACGGACGTTATATATTAGAACGACGAACATTTTCAATAGCCCGATTTCTGACGGAATCTACTGAGAATTTGTGTTTGTTAGTACTGTAGTACTATTTTTTTGTCTGATACTTACTGACACTATTAGTTCTTATTCATGTTGCGTGGAGTTCATTAAAAAAAGAAATTAATTGTTCTCTACTAGGGGTTTATCATTCACATGACATGAACCCGATACTTATGATGATTAAGGATGAAAGAATCTTAGTAAAAATTTGAAAATTAAGTCCAATATACTTTTGGTTTTGCAGGCTTTCAGGAACAAGTTTTGACGTAATAATTAATAATGAAAACCAGACAGAAATTTCATTTAAAAGAACATGGAATGCTTCTCAATCAAATGAACCTACCTTGAACATCGATAAAAGGTAAGTATTTTCCTTTCTCAAAATTATATTTTAGGTGACTCTAATAGCACGAAAATAGTGTTGTATTGTCAGAACATACGATCAAACTTTTTTATAGTGGCATTGTTTCTCTAGATATCTTCTAGCCGTTATAACAACACATTGATGCATAGAGAATTAATTTCAGGTTTATAATGCTACGCAATATACCTGGATTTTATACATATTTGATCGTTGAACGTTTAAAAGGATGGTCAATTTCGTATATACAAAATCTGAGGATTGTGTTCAAGCTTCAAGAAAACATGTACGTATTTTTTTTTTTTATCTAAAATAATTTCTCATCATTGATGAAAAAGATGTTTCATTTAAAAGATCGATTTTAATTTTAAATTGGATAAAAATAAATATATAGTATATTGAAATTGTATATTTATGTATATAGGTTTCATTATATGGCTGTTTCTGATGAGAGGCAACGTGTCATGCCAACAGACATGGATCGAAAGAAAGGCCAAGTGCTTGACTATAAAGAAGCTGTTCTTCTCACTAATCCGACTAATCCAGATTTAAAAGGAGAGGTACAATTCTATAATTAGTATAAATTTACATACCCGACGTACCAAGTCATTTTCACAAACAAATAAATAGTGGAGGATTTATAATTTTCATTGAGGGGG